>CAWLAL010000285.1:0-27218 GCA_963854785.1 Vaccinium vitis-idaea | reverse complement strand
AGCTTGTCTGCATGAGCTCAACAATAGCCTCCCATGACGATGCCTCTCCCAAGCCACCACCAACTCTCTTTTCCCCTTGTCCTGCCCGACTGTACCGCCTCTGCACTTGGAACAGCACCGTCTCGCTCGTATTCCAGGGACTTGAGTTGGCCGTGATCTATTTTTGACACCCTCCTCTGTTTGCAACAGCACTCGCTCTGAGACTGCCGTGACCTGCAGGTTTGCTGCTGTTCCCGAGAGACCGCGCCACGCGCTGACGTCTCCAATGCCGCGGATCGTTGCGTGTAGTTCCTGCTTGGGCGGCTAGCGGAACACGCATCCTGAGCCGCACAACAGCTGAACGGGGATCACAATCAGCAAAGTCATTGGAGGACTCCAGGGAGTGCGATTTGCTTCCTTGGTGACAGATGCTGCTCATTCATGAGACAAGACACCCCCCTAGTCAAAGCGAGAATTCCATGCTACAAGTAGATTCCGCTACGACCTACACACAACACGTAGATTCTACAGCAGAGCCTCTGCATCTTCAATCGAGATCCTTCTCGAGTATATCCTTGAGCTTCGCAAACCGTATCGGTTTGGAAAGGTACAGATCAACGCCGGCATCTCTCGCCTCTTGGGCCTTGGCCTCGCTCTCATGAGCGCTCAGGGCAACCACCTTCGCCCTGCGCTTCAGCTTCTGGGGCCCTGCCGCCGCCGCCGCCGCCGCCGGGTCCGCCTCCTCCCCGACGACCATGCCGTCGCCAGCTGCAGCCTCGATGGCGCGGATCTGCCTCGTGGCGGTCAGTCCATCCATGACAGGCATGCTGACGTCCATGAGGATGTAGTCGAACGTCTCGTCCCGAGCCGTGGCCTGCTGGAATGCCTGCACCGCTTCCAGCCCGTTGGTCGCCATCGTGTACTGCAGCGAGAACTTGGTCACGAAGCGCAGCAGGAGGTCCATGTTGATCTTGTTGTCGTCTACCAGCAGCACGCGCCGCCGAGGCCCTGGCCCTGAGCCGTTGATGCTGGATTGCATCTGGGAAAAGTCTTGCGTGGGGATGGCTGTGTTGGCAATGTCGGACGAGTCCGACGTCGACGTGAAGAGGCCTGGCGTCCGCACCGGCGCGTGCGGGTCATCTGGCGCTTCGAAGATACTTATCTGGTCTCTGCTAGTCTCACCGTTGCGGATCTGCCGTTGCCTGTCTAGACAGTGGCGGAGAGCATTGCCGAGCTTCCGTGGACCACAGGGTTGCGCGATTACCTCCACAACTTCTGCCAGGCTGTTGAATCTGGAACGTGGCGATGTACGCAGGAGAGTGGCTTCGGCGCCGACGGCCAGTATCACAATGGCTATGGGCGCCCTACTGGCATTGTTGTCGACAAGAACGTCTGATGGATTCGCTCTTGTCATGTCGTAGATGACCACGTCCGGGATCTCGTGGTGCTGCTCTGATAGTCGGATGATATGCATACCATACCATGTCGAGCAAACATTTTCCAGCATGAGCTTCGATGCTTCTGGTGATCCGTCATGCATTGAGCTACAGTTTCTGTCGAGGCTGATCAGTGAGACTCGCATGTTCCTCGTAATCCGCCGGAGATCAGTAAGCCCATCGTTGGTCTCCTCGCCTTCGGCAATGCTTATGTTCTGTAAGTCTGCTAGCTCCATAGGCACCTTCACTTGGAATTCTGTTCCGGTGCCAGCACGCTCTGTACTGAGATTTCGCCTCCAAGCGATTCGACTAATTGCTTGACAATGCTGAGACCTAGGCCAGTACCAGAGGAGCGAGAGTCTTCCTGCTTGAAAGGAGTGAAGAGGTTATCCCTGATGAAAGATGCAGCTATGCCTTTGCCGGTGTCCTTGACTTTCAGTACCGCTTCTGTAAGGACTGGAGACTGGGATGTTGCGCTCAGGGAGACGCAAATTGATCCGGAAGTAGTGTACTTGAGCGCGTTACCAATCAAATTCATGACGATCCTGCGAAACGCACCCGGATTTGTGATAACATGCCACTGACCCGGTGCGATATCGATCATGACGCTGACGTCGCTGCTGGCACCCGAGCTTTTCGCATGCAAAAGACCGCCAGCAGCATTTTTGGGGAGTCTCGATGATGCTGATGACGCATGGAGTGCGACTGGACTTTCGTTGCCAGCTATCGTTGTGCTGGCAATCGCATGTTGTTTCCGGAACGTGTGACCGGCACAAATCGCCTCCACTACTTCTTCAACTAGAAGTGATAAGTCTACCCTTGCGGTTGCTGCTGCAGTCTGTGTTGATGACACCTTTGCATACGAGAGCAGATTGCTCAGTGTATCAAGTAGCGTGCGGGAGCAGTTTGCAATACTAGTGATCAGGCCAGATTGAAATGAATCCATTGACGTGTCATTGATGAATTCAACAGAGCCAAGTATACCATGCAACGGAGAACGCAATTCGTGGCTCATAGATGCAATGAATGCAGTCTTGCTACGGCTCAATTGCTCGGTGTTCATTCGCACAATCTCGCTCACAACGCCATTCGCATATGCTTTGAGATGTGGAAGGTCTTCTTCCATGTTCATCATCCTGCCAAAAGCTGTCGTCCATAAGAATCCTGCTGCGATCCATTTGCCAGTAATGAAATCGCGCAATGGCAGAAAGATGAGCTTGCGCATGCCTGGTATCTTGCCAATCACTTCGTTGTGCATGAAAGTTGGGGTTGCAGTTGACTGCATCCTGCGCTTGACACCCCTGCCTGGTCGACGAGGGAAACATACGTCTGTGGCATCGGCGAGATCATCATCTGGCAAGACTTCCTTCCCGTCGGCGGTGAAGTAGAATGCTTTCCCTGCCGGAAAGTGTTCATAGTAAGCTGCCAAGGTTTTCTCAGAGAGTGTGCACCGAGCAGAAAAGCGTGCGTCTTGCAAGGCGCCCAGTGAGATGCCCGTAGCCATAACCTCAGACGGCACATCTTGTCCATCGTGCGATGGTTCAAAGTCCGCCGAGCGCTGTATTATGTCTCGCTCTTGCGAAGTGACCGGTTCGTCGTGAGCCTTGAAAAATAGCACACCATCAGCAAGTGCACTCCTCCTTAAGCCCTTTGCTGCTCGAGTCAGGATCTCTCCAAGGTCTTCGTCCTCTCCATGCTGATCATCGACTGAGCGATCCGGAGATGTGTCAAGGGAGTCCTCATCAGTCTCTGTATCGGAAGTCGGCGTGTCTCGACCACCGAGAAAGGCGGTCCGTCGTCCGGGACCAAAGTCTGCTACAAGGTCGCCAATGTGGCCGCGATTGGCACGCCGACGAGGAGACGGCACAACATCTTCAGTGGAAGACTTTCGACGGTCTAGAGGTGGTGGTCGCTCAGTATGTCGAGGTCGACTTTTATCGATAAAACTGGTTATACCACGAATGATACGCTCACTCTTATATCTGTCGACTCGATCCTTTGCCCATTCAAGATGCTCCATTATTGACGATGCAACATCGTGCAAGTATTTGAGCTCGTCGACGCGCAAGCCAGCTCGAGGGGTTTCGTCCGTAACAGAATAGGCTCCCGATAGCATGGCCGTCGCGAGTCACTATTGGTACACCGGCGTAAAACCTCACCCCAGGCTCTGCTTGACGTACGAACGATCTCGGAAACGCTCGTCGAGTCGACAGTCGTCGACCACGAGACTTCGCGCAGTGAACTCCTTGCCATTGGCATCCCGGGCGGTATATGTATTGTGGAAGCAGTGATGGCAAATAGCATCTTCACGGTTCAAGATAGCATTGCCCAGCCACAAAGCATCCGTGCCGGCACTCTGGCTGTCAGACAAGCTGGACTGAGTCCGCGTAGCTTCCGTCAGGACATATTGATGCTTTGAGTCGATGAGGGAGACCATGGCTCGACGGACATTCAGTCTCAGGGCGGCCAGTTGGGCAAAGGCGGACAAAGTCCTATCTTTCGACTTGCGAGCATTGTACCCCAGCTCTTGTAGCACTTCGGCAGCAATGCTATCGATATTGGAGGCAACGCTGAAGGCCGAGCCGTGGGCAGAAAGCCAAGGGCGGAAATAGCTACTCGCGTTAATCGAGTCTAGAATGCAGCATTGGTGTGACCCTACCTGTGGACCTCTTGCTCATGGACGAGCTCACGGCGATCGTGCAGACTGCGCTTCGATTGGCTGGCCATGGCCGATTGAGAGGGTGCTCACGTCGGCATCACCAGGTGTGAGTGCGATCCACGCCACATGGTGCTTGCAAGATGAAGCAAAGAGTGTTCTGCATCAAGCAAATGATGCAAAGATCGGCTGGATAGTGCGCGCGAAGCACTATTCGCCATATTGGCGTGGGGGTCCAAGGTGCCCTCGAGCTTGGTCGATCGCGATCAGAAGGGATTAAGGGGATCGAATTTGCTTCTGTTAGAGCTGGTGGAGCTGCTCGGTTGATCGACAAACCACAACCACTTTCGTCACTCCACATCACGATCTGATTCATGACTCATGCTCAGCCCCACAGAAAATAGAATGTTTGATGGTCTTCTAGCGCGGACAAACTCTCTATAAAAGTCGCTGCTCGGCGCTTATGGATAGGCTCGCAGCAGCCCACGACTCCCTTTCCCGGTGATATGCGATGCCGAGGATGCTCAATTCCAACCTGTGGCACATGCGAACCTGCTCCCGTGACTACTCCCAGGAGAACATGTTACTCAGCCTTTCCTGTTCCGTCGTGCGGTGTCCTGCTTTGGCATGGCGGTAACACATCTGCCCTGATCAGCTTGCCGTGAGGACCGAGTATTTGGCTCTGTGGCCGCTCAGACCACCTTCTCTGGATTCTTGGCGTGCCTTTTGACAATATAGCGCCGCGCGGACGGCGGTGTACGGACGCTGAAACAGCAGGGCTTGTGCCTTCCGAGGATGACTCTGGCAGCAATGCATCTTGCATCGCCCGAGCCGTGTGGCACGGTCTCTGTGCAAGCTGCCTCTGCAGGGCGCAGAGCTAATTGTAGTCATTGTCGCATGGTGTGTGTGTGTGTGAGAGAGAGAGAGAGGGCAGGATATCATCTACTGGGCGAAGGGTGATACCGCCGGCCCATTGTGATCAGTCGTGTCTCTTCAATCGTCGTCATCAGTCTCATCCGGATCTTTTGGAGTAATTGCGATCTTGTATAGATTAAAAATGGCGGTGTTGGATTTCACCCCAATCCGCATAAAGCGAGATCGGAGGAACAAAGGTCAGTGCTTGAGTAGCAGAGCAGGACTCCACCAACGAAAGGACTCTGAGGACTAATGTGCCGGAATCAACGTGAGGTACAGTGCTTGTGAAAGTGTGACTGTGATGTAGAGTGTGGAAAGTTCATACTCATGGACATGCTTCGGTCTTATAGCCATTATCAACGGATGGTAGCTAGGCAATGCAGCAAAGTCCAGCTGTCTGCAATGCCCTCTGAAAACCAAGCTGTGGGTGGCTGTGAGCCAACGATATCAAATGCTTGCGACTTATTGAAAGTTTTGTGGCGGAGCAGATTGTTCTGCTTGCTCTCGAGGTCGGCATTGGAAGCAGAAGTGTGCCGCATGATATCACTTGTCCCTGCGGGTACTCAGCAGAGCAGCCGAGCGGACACCATTCTGGATATTGCCGCACTTGACACCGTCTGCTTAGCACGGTTCGCCGCAGCTCTCCGCAGCTCCAAATGCTTCTGGGTAGACTGGATGGAAAACAGCCTGCACAAAGCAAGAGTGATTGGGAGACCATTGCATGCATGATCTTGGAGTCATGAGAACGCTTCATAGACAGGCCAGGCTCCACTCAGAAGACGCTCGCCTCATTGGGTTGGTAGGATGGTCATAGAATCTCGTTGTCCGTGCATGTCCGGAGAGTGGCCATTCAGGCATGAAGAACCGGTGGCGTAGTCAAAAGACGGATCTGGTCTCTGCTCGCGCCCTCAATGCCATCCGCACAGCATGCGCAGGCGCACTATGCCGCGGGCTAGAATAGAATGGTTGGTTGAAAGACTTCTTCATTTCATCGCCGAGTGGCCGAAGGAGTGCGCTGCTACGGGCCGAACGGCTCTTTGGTGACACCCGAGACTGGTTCTATCGTCTTTGACTGGAATGTTTCCTTTGAACCAGTCAAATGCTGTGGCAGCCTCAGGCGTCCTGCTGATCTGAGTGTGATTGGTTTCATGCATGTTGTCAGGAGAATCGAAGGTGTGCTGCATTGCAGTCAAACGATCCTTGATGTCAGTCATCAGCATAGCCAGCCTCCAGCAGCCCGTTCGCGCCGCTTGATGAATCGAAGTGTGCGGGTGGCAAGGCAGTCCTGCGCGGGCGACAGGTCAGGAATGGATGTGGTGGAAGATAAAGTTCCCCGCCGAAGGTCAACAGCAGCTCGGCAAGCTGACCCCTCGGCATGTTCCTCCATCCAATTCAGTCAGGTCTTCCGCGGCGCGGTGTTGTAAGATCGTGTACGTGACACGTTTTGCTAGAGTTTCCATCATGAGTGCTTCAAGTGAGTTCTGCCGATTACAAGCAGAGTCGACGCATTGTGCGAAGAGCGACCAAGACGCGTTGAATGCGGGCCAAACAGGGCACAGCATGCCGCGCCTCTGGTATCGTCCGCGGACATTTTGCGCAGACCAATGACAGCGATGCACTTTAGCGCAATCATCCCCACCACGCTGGTAGGCAAACATGCCACAGCCTTGATGGCACCTCGATCTGTGGCGGCTCCATACAACGCTACGCATGTCTTCGCGCTGGTGAGGTCCCCACTCTCCTTGCATCCTCTTCTCCATACCGGCGCACAGAACCGATTCACAGCATCACACAGCAGTCGCAATATTTGTGTGGCACCTTCTCGACGATGTGGGTGTCACGCGATTGCTCACCGGCTCACGCTTGCCCCAATATTGCTTCGGATGACACATTCTGCACCATCAATCCGTGCCTCCTTCTTCCCTGTGGCACTGATACAGGACTGACCATTGATGGCTTATCACCGCCCCTCGGGACTGACTCGCCGTTGACACCATCATCCTCGTCGGTCTATGCGTCGTCTCATGAGTGTCGTTGCTCCAAACATCCATGCTCATGCCTACCCCAGTCGCATGTGCCCAAAACATACGGGCAGGCGGACCTACTCAATATCGATGAAAGGCCAATCCTAGAGGCTTACAACTGCTTGGCACCCACCATGCCAGAATCAGAGGGTACATTTCAACAGGTCCCTACCCATGACTGGATAGCTCCACCCGCCAATGGCTTCCCAAACAGCATGGTCAAGCATCGAGCGGGTCTAGGCTCTGGCCACATGGATGGCTTCTCTGATGCTTCCAGTCATCAGACTCACGAAGGCGATTCTAGGAGCGTGCCACTGGACTCAAGCTTGGAACTGTACTGCTTCGCCGACGAACAACGCTTTATCACCACGGCCATCGACCATCACGGTGCGAATGTAAGGCAAGCATATTATGATGACACTACCTCCAGTCTGCCTTTTTGGAATTCGAAGCACTTACAGCGCCCACCACTGATGCGTCACCTGGCGAACCTCATCGCCCATTAATTGGGTATGGTCCGCCATGGCAACATGCTCAGCCATGGCAACCTGCTCAGGCTACTGCTTGTCCATACCTTTTCGGCACACGGCACAGTCATTGCCCCGATAGTGTCACACAGTATCCAAGGACACTTGGCAAACAGTATGCTGGACATGATGCTACTCAGTCCGGGGCCCATCCTAGTTTGAACACAGTAACGAGCTCTGGAGGCACTAGTACTGCTCGCAAACGTAAAACCGATGCTTCTACGTATGAATCGAGCGCATCAGGGAAGCGTCAAGGCGGACGTAAGGGCCCCCTGAATCCTCAGCAACGCGAAAATGCTCGGGAGATCCGCAAGACTGTGGCTTGCTGGACTTGTGCGATAGCCAAATGTAAGCAGTGACACTATGACCAATACATGCGCTGATCATGGATATGACAGGTGAATGCAATGTCCCCGGGCCGTGTAAGAAGTGCGAAAGACAAATGCAGCTTGCTTACAGGTCCAGATGGACGCTGCTTCGCTGTAACAATACACCCTTGCGGGATCTTTTTGTCTTCCTCGTTGACGGTGCATAATACAATTCCGGATTACGGCTTGCAGCACTAATTCGACAACAGAGTCCCTCATGTTTCAGACTCGCAAAGAGAGAGTGTTGAAATTTGTCCAGAAGCGTGTAGGTCGGTGGCACCACGATCGCAGGGCTTTGCATGTGCCTCTCACAGTGGGCTGTGGTCCCCCAATTGATTGGCTGGAAATGCACGAATTCGAGCCGATTGATACCAGTCTCAACAACGCCATGCTGTTCATGACTCTGGACGACAATTCTGCATCTCTCAAGCCGGTCGAGAGGAAGACTGTCAACGTGGCGTTCAGGTCCATCGATGTCAATGACGCCAGGAAATTCGAAGCTTGGTTCGAGAGCATCCTCGATACTGATCTCGACGGTCTATGCCGCGAGGTCTATGACGGACAGCAAGATGGACATGTGCCCACCAAAATACTTGAATTGCTGTGCACGCTGTACAGAAACCTTCCCTCTGTATCCCGAGCGACAGAGCCCACTGCGTCTTCGAGGCCTGATTTGAAGGATTTGAAGAGTATTGTGCGATGCGTTCTGCGAATCATTCTCATGGCTCATGTCATGAGCACCACAATCAGGATCCCTGAGGACCAAAGACTTTCTGTCCTTTCCCAGCTGTTGAACCCCGGCCAACGATCTGACTATCACGATTGCATGAATTCGCGCGTTGCCAGCTATCAAATCAGAGCTTGCTTGCATCACTTGCGTGTGAAGTTTTTCGTCGAAGCCCTGGAGTCACTGCATTCGGCTTTCCATGGTGAGTCACCTTATACTGCTTTCACACCTTTCCTTATCATGCTTGGGTTCTCCATGGTCCTGGAGGAATGCCAATACTCCACCATATTCGCGCCATGGCTCGAATTCGAAGAGGTCAAAGAACTGAAGCGAAAGCTTTGGACGAGGAAGCATTCAGCTGCAAGGTCGTTGATTACTACCACCTGTGGATGTCGAAGCTCTTCCACCTGAAATTCAGGAAAAGGGGCATGTGGTTCGCACGACACGACGACTTCCTAACAGATCTACCGGATGATTCGCCCGAGAAAGTGTTTATTACCGCATTGCGAAGCCTGCTCAAGGACAACGGTAAGTCTGCCGTTTCAGAGCACGATTGCCATTTCTTGTGCTGACGGTTTCTTTCCCTCAGTCGACGAATTGAGCAATCTAGGGAAAGGCGAGATTGATTACAGCAATGGCCACGTTCGGCAATACCACTGCCGCCTGATCGTGCGCTTTGCAGACGCATTTCTCAAAGTCGAAGCAGGACAAGATGCCTGGCTTGCGCAAGACATCAGAAAATTGGAGTATTAGCGGGTTGCGCGGTAGAGGTTTTGAAGAGCTATACCACATCCTTGAGCAGCTGCATGGGTGTTCGGCGTTCAGTGAGGTTTGGGTGCACATCAGTCGAGAGACGAATGTCGCGTGAGCAGATTGCGCGCGCTGCGGCATGAACTCGAATCATAACACTACCTCGAGGAGCAATGCGTAGGAAAATGCTGTGTCACGTAGCTGGAGTATCGGAGCCGAGGAGTATGCAGTGAGTGTTGGGCTCTTGCCAACATGAATGAGCAACTTCACATCCGAAGTCAAGCCGATCCCGCGTCCTATAAAACTTCTCAGCACCTCGCGCTCCTCCATCCTCCCAGTACACTTCATAATCAGCACGCATAATCAACCGCGCTTCCGCCACAACACAGTGTGCGACACCTTTGGAGGATGACGGTCATATTGGCGTTCGAGAAGGACGGCGCTCATCTGAGCATTGGTGGCCGAAGGCTCGTCGCTCCTCCACTGGGCGACAGAGCCTTTAGCGCTGCCCAACACATACATCCCTAAACACCAAGAGCGCTTTCTGCGCCCGACGACCAAGCGAACAAGCTGTGCTGAACATGTCCCGCTGTCATGAGAAATGGGTGGCGCATCAAGAGTAGGCCCTTCCGCAACGAAGCTTATGGACTTTCCTTTCAATTCTCTTCCACTCCCCTGCCACAAACATAAGAAGAGATGGGAAAAGAGGACTCGAGAGGATGGCGATGGCCATGACATGGGAGACATTGTGCATAGCGGGTCCAAAAGACCAGAGAAAAACCACGAATTGCCTGCTCCCCTCCGTACCCTCACTCGGAAGCGCGAGTAACCTTTCTTTCACGCAAAGAAGCAGTGGGATAATAATTGCAAAAACAAACGGACCCCTCCACCCCATCCCTTCTCATGGAGGGCTGGGACTATTAGCGGGCCGTACAATATACACATCTCGTGAATACGCTCAACCCCGAATCTGCCCGTCACGCACCTGAGTCGAATTGTTGAAAGAGGTAGTATCACGAAGGTGAGAAGTGGAAAATTAGCATTACTGTAGATGTACAGAATCGTATGGTAGTGTTTTCCGCTTCCTCTCTGCTCCTCGGATCGAGGTAATGTGCCTGCTGATTGTGCCTTTTTGAGCGTGCCTTTTGTGTGTTCCCTGCCTGTAAAATCTCCTGCTGTACCTCCATCCTCTGTGCTCTTCGTCGAAGCAGATAGAGAAAAGATTGATTCAAACTCGACCGACTGCCCAATCCAGCTAAGCCATACGCCGAAAGCTTGATATATGTTGAAGCATGCAATTTTGATTGGTAGGGGACGCCCAATTCCCCATGTCCATGAATCGCTCATGCTCCTCTGCTCCTTGCTGTTCAATGATGCCATACGAAGGTAAGGGAGGCCCTGCAGCAGGCCTGATCAGATCCAGGAGCTGCAGATGAGTTGAGGTGTGCTGATTGATCTAGACTTGATCCCTCCAAGACCAGCCTTTGCTCTTCGCAGCTGCATCCCAGTCTCACTCGTGTGCCTCGCCGGCTCGACGGCAATCTCCATGAATCACACATGCTTCGCTGTGTTTTTCGGTGCCGTAGCAACCCTCTGCTCCTGTGCTCTTTTCACTCCTCTTTGCCACATTGGGATCTCCTCTGATTGCTCACGTGGTGACTTTGACGACGCCTAGCCATCCAGCCCCTTGTATAGATCAGCCAGCTCTTCCTGATCGTTGGTCCTGCCCTGCATTTTGCTGGCGCGCTTCTGCCTCATGACCTCCCTCTTCTTGGCCATGGCCGCCCACCCCGCCTCGTCTTCGTCGTCCTCACCCTTGTTGTTTTTATCGGCGGACTTGAAGAAGCCGGACTTCGGCGCACCACGGATCTTGTCGATGATGCGGATAGTAGCCTTTGGCCTTGCCGCGTTCTCGGTGGCAGCGATCTGCTCGGCAGCCAGTGGGGACGGGGTGCGAGCGGTGGTCGGAGCGTTGAGTGTATGCGGGTTGAATGACAAGGATGTCATTGTTTTTGAGTGTCGATCGCCAGGACTCTGGTTCATGACACTGTCGACAGTCGACACGGGCCGGTAGCGACTCGGCATACCAATATTGCTCCTCTCGCTTGGGGCGATCGAAGGGGTATAGCCAGCGGCGGGTCCGGAGGGGGCCATGCCAAAGACAGAGCCTGCATAGCCAGGACGTGGCTGGGCCCCGAACATGACACTGTTACGCTGCTGCGATAGATCCCCTCCCCAATTGCTAGGTGGCGACAGCATGCTCATCGAGCGGCCTTGACCAGCGATGGAAGGTGGACGTCCCCCCATGATCGACGGCGGCCGTGCATTGGCAGCGTTTGGAGGTTGCATAAAGCTGCCCGTCATGCTAGGCATAGATTGTATGCCCTGAGCTTGCATGGGGATTTGAAGTCCCATCTGGCCAGCCTGAGCTTGCAGCGCCATCATTTGGTGCATCATCTGAGCTTGCATCTGCATAAGTTGAGCCATTTGCTGCTGGGTGTTGAAAGCAGCCTGCTCGGGCGACACAGGCATGCCAACCTGGTTGGGATCCATGCCCATTGATGGGCCTGCTAGACTAGCCATGGACATCGAGCGACCGTATGCAGATATCTGTGGGTGGCCTTGCATATTCGAAGGAAGCGGTGTGTTGTAGCTGCCAGTGATCGCACTTGGACTGCCTCTGCGGCCAGCTCTCGCCTTCTCTTCAGTGGCAATCACTCCGACAAGTCCTCCTGGGGGTCCAGATGCTGAGCCACCTCCTTGTACAGAAGGTGCAACGTTGCCGAAGGCGAGTGATTGCCTATTCGCAGGGTTGATTAAGCCTGCACCAAAATATGGGTCCTGTGGAAGTTTGCGAGCAAATGCTGGGAGTGGGCCTGGATTGTCGCCTGCAGCTGAAGGAGCATAGGTCGATTGTGCGCTGGAGAAATGGTTTGGTGGACGATTCCTTGACGGGAAGCCGTGCGCCTGCAGAATTGCGAGAGGGACGTCTTCGTCCTCCTCTTCAGCAACAGGATCTGCGGTGGGAGAATTGCTGGAGTTTGCAAAAGAGAAATTGGGAATAGACAGGCTGGAAAGACTGGAGCGGTCGGCACCAGGTCGAGGACCAGGTGTCGGAAGGCCAGACAAGGTATCGCCAGCCCCACCAGCAACCTTTTTCATCTGCTGTCGGTAGACTGACATTGTTGCCTCCTGCCTTCTGCGCTGAGCTGCGATCCTCTTCTGCTTCTCTAGCTCATCCTCATCCTCGAGCTCATCGTTGTCAGAAGCCTCGCTCTTCTCCTCTTCTTCCTTGTGCTGAGTAAAACCGCCGGTTCTCTGCGCCTGCGCAAATTGGGCACTGGTCATCTTCTTTGGCGTGGGACGTGTTTGGTTTGCTCTCTGTTTTCCTGGATTGATGAACTTATTCTCGGGCCCCGTAGGAGATTCATATAGGAACGCAGCATCAGTATGTAAGACGGAGTTTCTGGGTCGTGGTGTGTTCTCGTTCGAGCCTTGGCCGAGAGCAGAGTCACGCTGGGGCGAAGTGAAAGCTGTCGGGTTGGGCGAAGGGCCTGCAGGATTGTGGTACTCGTCCGCCGACACAGCAGATCTTCCAAGACGTGACGGCGTCCTTGCAGAATTATCGATCAGACTTGTACTGTTCTGTCCGGAAGCTTGCGCAGACAAGTAGCTGTTCGGGCTGCCAGGGGATCTCTCGTCTGGGGAGACTTGACGGTTCGCAAGCGCTTCATAACCGCGCATGCCAGCCACTGCTGTCAATGCTGTTGCACCAGTAGCTCTCGTAGAGACAGAGAATAGTTCAGAGCTTGGCGAATCGTATGGTGATGAGTCGCCCGAGATGAGCTCTTCGCTCGACTTTTTGCTACCCCATGAGTAGCGACGCTCGTCGGCAACGACCGGACGGCCCGTAGTGAGAGGTGTTGGAGAGTCCCTAGAGCGTGACGAAGTGCGTGCAGGGAACAATGATTCAGAGTTGTCCTGCACGGTATTGACGGGGCTGGTTGATCTGTCAAAGTGGGCCGATTGTATCTTCCTCACTGTGTGTGGAGGTGGAACGGGTCTGGCATTGTCTTTGTTTTGAAGACCATCAAAAAGGTTCTCCAAGCTTCCTCCGAAATCTGCAGCACCAAATGACGAGCTGAGCAGAGGAGCCTTTTTGGCGCCGGTGTATGCTGTCTGGGTGGCCGAACGATCGCGGTTCAGACCCTCAGCGCCGAGTCCTTCGAGGACCGGTCGTCCCGGCACCAGGTGTGCTGGAGTGCCACGCACAGGCATGGATTCGGTGCTCGGAGCGGCTCCTGGTGTGCTCGCAGTGTACGATAACGCGATCGGGGCGGTCGGGGTCTTGGTTTTGACCAGCCCAAAAGATAGTGCACGCCCGGCTCTTGCTGTGAATGAGGGAGTGGGCGGTGCTGGAATGTCGAGGGGCTTTATTGGTGAAGGAGAGGGCAGGGTCTTTTGCTTGCGCACTGCAAAGATATCACCATTGTCGTCCTGCTCGTGGTCTATTGAGGAGGGTAAGGTCGACGAAGATGAGCTGTGTCGGGCGGAAGAACCGGATGTGTCGTAGTAGCCACTCGAATGTGAATGTGCAGTTTGACTGCGGTTTCTGTCAGCTTGCATTCCCCATCACATGCCGAATGGCGGTGCCTAACCTGTTCAGATGTGTCCCCAGATTGTCTGCTGACTTTGTGTGATGTTGCAAGGGAAAGGCGCCAGTCCGAATGTTTAGCACAGTGTTTCGAGCGTCGACCTTGTCCGGCCTCTCGAGCACCCGAAATGAGGACTGGACCGGGGTGTCGTGGGGTGACTGAGGCGCTTGAGGCGATTGAGCCAAGTCGAGAGCGTTGCCCGAGGACTTTCTGCGAAAGTTCTTGAGCAGGCCTCTCGGCTGTGCTGAAGGCATCATGGGCGATGCTGTGAGGAATGGAGTGTGTAGTAATTACGATGGAGGAGCGGTGTCAAAGGACGGCCCAGCAACGATCGGGGAACGCTTGTCGGACGTTTACAAGCAAGAAAATCTGTCGGTCCACGGAGGACGGTTGGGTGAAACGGAAGCGGGAGCGCAACGAGCGAAGATTGCGAGAGGAGAAAGAAGCAGCTCTGCAAAGGCTATGTCAGCGATGGAACGTGGCGAGACGCATGCAGCGGCAACAGGGCATCGCAGCAGGCGGCAGGCAGTAGCGAATGACGGCAGAGAGGAGATGGTGGAGAGATGGCGGAGTTGGTGGTTGGTGGTTGGCGTGGTTGAGAGTGAGCAGTATCGAGGCGTGTATACCACAGCACGTACACGAGCAAGGCCCACGGGAGCCGCTGCCACTGGATCCCAGGCTTTGCTTGGGGCTGCTGGATGGGGTAAGGCCGACGAACAACATGTCTTTTTTCGGCCCACGAGCAGCATTAGGCACGAGCACGAGTCATTGGCCTGGCACCACTTGCGAGTGCTGTACGGGGCGGGGTCAAATGGTGATTGCTGTGCATTGCTCAAGCTGCCCTCATGGAGGATGCTAGTGCCTCAATCATGGCAGCACGAGATGCTATCCCCTGTGAAATCCAGCAGCTTCGTCAGCATGTCCCAGTCCGATGGAAGCAATGTCTCAGAAAATTTCCCATGTGTGCCTGCCGTAGAGGGTCAAGCTCGCGATCCTGTCAAACAAGCTCGGCGCCCCACTTGTGCCGGCCAATACATAATATTAATGTGGAACAATTCCTGCCAAGCATGCACCGCTCGACGGCTCATCGTGTCCAGCACGTAGCGTACTGCAGCTGCATACTTGTATCGATGGACCTCTCGGAAGCAAATACTTCACCCATCCTTGATCATCATAAATCACTGTTGGCGCGAGCATGTACGAGTTGCAACCTCTAGAGATTTGTCCCGAAAGTGGCGGGAAAAGTGGCTGATTCCTCCGCAGATCCTTGTATTTTCAAAATCCATTGCCACTCTACCCCAGAACAAGACTACTCCGACCGGCCCCCTCTCCGGCTGTATATGACAGGTGCACCTGATAACGAATCATATGCTACTATTGCCTACCCTAAAGCTCGTGACTCTGAAACCCAGCATCGCCGCCCATAATGGGCTTGACCTCACCACGGCCAGCACCTTCAAGCCCACCCCCAAACACGAGCCTCTCCTTGCCGCCATCGATCATGCCGTCAACGCCACCAGGACCCTTGACATCGTGGTTGCCCTTGCCATTGGCCGCCGCCCTGGCATCGATGCCCAACCTCGCAAACCGCTCCTCGGCCTCCCTGACCTTCCGACCAAACGCAACCCTGTCCAGGAACAGCCGGTGCCGTTGCCGCTCCAACTCGCGCCGCTCCGCTGCCAGCAGAGACTCGAGCTCGTTGAACTGGTTGAGCTTCAGCTCGACCTTTTGCAGCTGCAGGTTCACGGCTGCCGATACCAGCGATGTGATTTGGCGCTCCTCGTGCGACGCGAGTGCTGATGCGCGTGCTGCTGTTAAACTGAGAGCCAGCGTGGCCGGATCCGCTGATGAAGACGATTCCGTCGCATTGACTACTGCCACGTCCGCGGGTGCCGGATCGACATCCATGGCACCTTCAGACTTGACTGCCTCTCCTGACGCATCGCCTGTGGCTGCTGCAGACGACGGCTGCTCAATCGTGCGCTTGATCTGTGCCTTCATTTCGGCCACTGTCTTGCCGGCTGCCGTCGCCGTCACAGTCGGATCTGCTAGATTAGCGAGGAAGGGACAGCACTGACAGTACTGGGTTGTCTGCCTGTCCATACGGAATCCGGCCGTCTGATAGCCAGCCCAGGCTGCCCCCTGCCTCCGCCTCCGCCTCCGTCTCGACGTACTTGTCGTCAATCTCCAGCTGCAGGAATTTGAGCACGCACTCTTCGCGGCTCCGTGTCTTGACGTGCTCTGCCACGCTGTCCCAATTGTCATCAAACAGCTCCAGGCCCTCCAGCAGTAGCAACACTTCGGCATCTGTCCATGGTGCCGATTTGTCCGCAATCTTAAGATAATTTTGGTTCTCAATCTTCACATAGTCTGCCTGTTCGCTGTTGGACGGAAAATGCGCATTAAGGAAGCAACGCGGGCACACGTCGGTTTTCTCCGACCCGCTGCCCTTAGTCGACGTTTGTGTTTTGCTGTTGTGGTAGTATGCTCGGGTGCAGTCAATGCCGCAGCTGTGGCAATAGACCTTGGTCGTGTCCTTCTTCAGTGCCTCCTCGAGTGGTTTCTCCACCCCATTTGCTTCACCATTCGCATCTTCTTCCTTCTTCGCTGGCGTTACGTCCTTGCCGTTGCTCTCATATACATTTCTTCGCACCAGTAGGTTGGCATCGGCGTGTGATGGCGCCTGTGCGCTGGCTATGCGATCTGTGGTAGCATGCGGCTTGCCTGAAGTCACCATGTGACCTGGCGCGGGCTGAAGCGGCTGCAATCCTCGTGGAGTATCTGCAGTGATCTGAAAGTGGCCAGTAAAAGGCGGCGCAATGTTTGACGGTCTAGTATCGGGATCGATCTGCATCTGTTAGCCCAGCATTGCGAATCTGTGCACTTCAAATCCTACCTGGTAGTTGATTAAGCCCCATTGCTCAAGAAATGCGTGCACACGCATGATTGCGCAAACATCACCAGCCAGGTTTCTGCGGCTTGCCGTGACAGTAAGATATTCTGAGGGGTTCAGGCGGTATGTGTTGACCATGAAGTCGCGATAGTCCTTGTACACTGCTGGTGTCTTGCTTCTGTTCCTGCTGTTAAAGAACTCCGGGAGTGCCTTCTTCTCTAGATTGTGTATTTGGTTCATATCAAACCAAGCAGAATAGCTCGGCAGGATGATTCTGTGTGTTTGCTCAATGAGATGGGATCGCGCAGAGGTCTCTTGCGCCGCTTTTGTTTGAGCTGCAAGGTCCTCCACTGTGTCTTCGATGGCCTCAGCCGCATCGGCGTCCGCTCCGTCCTCTTTCTTCGCCTCCTCATCAGCATCCCCCATCTCTTCATCTTCAGGCGCCTCGACTTCTGCGGTCTCAGGGGCTGGCCCGTCCGGCGCATCCAAAGGATTATTTGATGGCGCAGTTCTTGCCGTCCCCGCTACGGGTGTGCCAGCATCAGGTTGTGTATCAGTCGCGGAGTCCAGTAGAGCTGCTGCGTGAAACATCAATATGGAATTGGACATAAACGGCATGTCAATTCTCCTACCTGATGGGTCCTGTGTCTGCTCCATGGACTCATTCTCTTGTTGTATCAGCGCGTCCGAAGCATTCGTAGGCGCACTGGGGTCATTGACGGCAAGATCAGCCATGTTGCTAGGTGGCAGCGCCGCAGGACGCTCCGAGGTCTTCAAGGCCAGAGACAGGTGCAGATATGTGCTTGCGCCGAGCACTATTAGGCACCACTAGGTGTACAGCTAGCTGTCTTGGAGCACCAACGCGTCCCCTACGACACTGGATTGACCCAAAGAAACAAGCCGAATGATGCAAGTCGCGGTCGAAAGATGTGCAGTTGACTTGTCGATGCAGCTTCAATGAACTCTCAACGCGACGGGAGAATCTCAGGTCGCGCTTCGCCAAGGACAAGGGACGCTTGACGGTGCACGGTGGACTTTTCAGTGTGACGTGCACCAATTCGCGTGACCACAAGTGGCCCACCGCTCAAATGGCCGAATATCGGCGCCGCGGGACTACACTAGCCACCTCGCTCTTTGTTTTCAAGACTTTGGACAAGCACTTCTTCCTGGTCAGGGCGCCAACGATGTTCCCGACAGCAGGCCGTACCGCGTTGCGGCAGGCACGCCTCTCCAGCCTCTCAAGCAGCAACCGGATACCTCTGTCAAGTAGAATGTTCCTCGCCCGCCTCGCTTCATCTCTCGCCATCATCGAGCAAAGAGATGGCAAGCTTAACCCTTCGTCACTCGCAGCCGTGACAGCTGGAACACAAATCGGAGGGTCAGTAGTGGGAATCGTCGCCGGTGCAAACACAAAGTCGGTGGCGGAGGAAGTGGCCAGAGTGGAGGGTCTTGAGAAGGTCATTTATGTGGACAACGCAGCGTACGACAAGGGCCTGCCGGAGCACTACGCACCATTGCTAGTGGAGAACATCAAGAAGGGCGGCTTCAGCCATGTGTTTGCAGGTCACTCAGCGTTCGGCAAGACGCTGATGCCGCGAGTCAGTGCTCTGCTCGATGTACAGCAGATTAGCGACATTACTGCGATCGAGAGTGAAGACAGTGAGCATTACTACCAATCTAGACCACGTGCAGCCATTGACATTCTCTCAGCATTCGTCCGCCCGGTCTACGCTGGCAATGCCCTTCTCACAGTCCAGTCAGTAGACCCAATCAAGATTGTTACCCTCCGAGGCACGTCCTTTGCCCCCGCGGCAATCGGGTCAGGCAGCGCCTCGATTGAAGAAGGCGTGGACCCCAAGGTCGCCGCGCAAACAGAGTGGGTAAGCGAGGAGCTCGCCAAGTCCGATCGACCCGAGCTCTCCACCGCTGAGAAGGTCGTCTCCGGCGGCCGCGGCCTCAAGTCCAAGGAGGAATTCGACCGGCTGATCCCGGCGCTGGCCGACGCCATTGGCGCCGCCGTGGGCGCGAGCCGCGCCGCCGTCGACAGCGGCTTCGCGGACAACAGCTTGCAGGTGGGCCAGACGGGCAAGAACGTCGCGCCGCAGCTGTACCTCTGCGCGGGCATCTCTGGCCAGATCCAGCACCTGGCGGGCATGAAGGACAGCAAGGTCATTGCTTGTATTGATAAGAATCCCGAGGCGCCCATCTTTGAGGTTGCGGATGTGGGGCTGGTGGCGGATCTGTTCCAGGCTGTGCCTGAGCTAACGGAAAAGCTGAAAAAATAGGACAGCATGGCTCTTTATATGATGAATCTGTACAATGGTGCTACATGAGATACGTAAAACTCGTGATTGGCCATCAAGACGGCGATCTGGAGCACTTCAATTTCGGGCAGGCAACTTTGCCGTAAGCCCCCTTTCAAGTAAGAGCTCTTGTCCTCTTGACCGCGTCCGCAGCTTCGACAGCAACCCGGAACGTAGCAAGCAAATCCTCCTCGTCCTCCAAGCCAGTCGACACGCGGATCTGCGGCGGCCGCAGACCATAATCGGCCGCCCACTCCAGACTCTTGCCGTACACGCAGAGACAATACGGGATGGATAGCGTGAGCGGGGCGCCCAAGTGTGGGCCCTTGTGAACGTCCAAGCCGTCGTAGAAGGCGCCAGCCGTCTCCATGTCTTCAAACTCGACGCTGAATAAGCAGCCATATCCCGGCGTGAAGTCTGCGGTCGCGAGACGCATGTGCTTCCTGAAATTGGCGCCGGAGGGGTTGACTGTCGGATAGTACACCTGCCGTACTGCGCTGTCAGGATCGGCTGCCTTGGCATTGAGGTGCTCGACGAGCGCCACCGCGTTGCGGTTGTGGATGGCCGTGCGGTGTAGATAGTCCCTGCTGTTGCGTTCGAGGGCTTCTGCGTCTGCCATGTAGAGCTCTGGCACGTATGACGCGTCGATGAGAGTCTTCAGCTCCGTGTACTTCTTGGAAAAGCGGTTGAGGACGACGCTGCCTGCTAATACATCTGCGTTGCCACTGAAAGTCTTGGTAAGTGATGTCGACAGTAGGTCTGCTACGTGCAAGACGTCAACGTTGGCGAAGCTACCCAGAGTGTCGTCGATGGCAAGGGTGATGTCGTACTGGTCAGCCAGAGATCGAAGACGGCCGATGTCAGGTGTGACGAGGAGAGGATTGGTAGGAAATTCGGACCAAATGGCTTGTACCTTGCGACCTTCCTTGTACTCATCTTCAAGATAGACGGTCAAGTCATCGATGTCGCTTTCTGTTCCAAGTCCGAACCATTTCATGCCAGGTCCGTATTCCTTGAAGACTTGAGAACTGTGCATAAAGGCCATGCCGAAAAGTACAGTCGTCCCTTGGTTGGATGTCAAGAAATACGCGTGTGGCTTATAGATAGATGCCATGCCTGATGAGAATAGATAAACATCTTCCGCGTTGACAGTTTGACCAGCTTCTGGGTTTGGAGGTCCTGCTAGATCTGCGATCCTCTGCCTCAAGATCTGATGCACAGGTCCATCAAAGGCTTGCCTTTCCGGCTCCTTACTTGGCATTCCGATCTCGGCCAAAGAGTGAATGTCCTTCAAGTTGGTCTCAGCACATCGAGACGACAAAGCAGCACCAGGAGCGCTGAAGAATCCAAAGACAATACCGCCTTTCTCGGCGGGAAAGATAACGGCGAAGAAGACATCCCTCGCCTTGAACGCTCTTATGCTGATCTGCTCCGGACTGACAGGAGACTTCTCCAGACCGTCGTTACGAGACGGTGCGGTTGAATAAGCGACGCATTCTTGAGCAGTCTGTAGGGATGTGAACAAGAAGCAAGCCTTGCCCACAGCTCCTATGTGCTCCAAAACCCGCCCGGAAAGCTGGACTATGTCTCGATGAGGATACATGCGTGGGTAGCCACTCTTGAAAGTCTTCATGACTGCCAAGGGGTCCTGGCCAAAGGTCTTTGCTAGGTCCCATCCGGGCATGTGAACAGTGACTGAATGGCGTGGAGCAGGCGGGATCGGATCGCCATAGGCTGTGGTGAGCTTAGTGCCCGTGGCCATGATGTCTTCCGTTCTGGTCCAATTAGTGCTCTGCAGATAGTTTTCCACGTAGTCGCAGGTGGTGATGTTGTATTCGTTGAGCGGTGCCCTCGAGCAGTGTAGAGACGAACGGCTGATCGTGAAAACAGCTTGTTTAGGAGGTAGCGAGCCTACCACTTAGCAAGCAAAAGCCACTGATGATAAAGCCGGTAATGCTATGAACCTACTGTATGATAAGAGGGGCACCGCGAATTGGTCTGGGCACAAGTACAAGAGGCATTGAGGCTGACAGTCGTGGAGATGTGCTGACAGGTGACAGGAAGAGAAGTCCTAAATCGGAGGTTCAAGATATTGCAGCAGGACTTGTTCTGACTCTAGTGGGCAATTGGATTAATCGTTGGAATTCATTTTCTTTGTTATGCATCTTTACAATCTCATCTTTGACGACGTCATGAGCGCTTTGCACCAGGTGAGAACCGTGGTCATCTTCAAATTCACCCTTTGCCCCCTGTTGCGCCTGTAACAATCGACCATTTGACTTCATAGCAACGCCTCATAAGATGCCGAGCTGCAACCTTCAGTCATTTCAAGCAGCAACGGCGGACCTGGCCTTCTTAGCGACAGGAGCCTCCGCATCCTGCTCAGCAGCCTCCTCCAGCTCACGCTTCTCTGACAGCTGTGCGTACTCCTCCTGCTGCTTTGCCTCGAACTTCTTCTTCTCCTCTAGGGTCATGTTGGGCAGCAGCGGCTGCTCGACTTCCCTATGAAGATTACCGTGGAAGGTACGGATGATGGAATCGGCATCGTCGACAGCGATGGGGCGAACATCGGCCAGTGCCTTGATCTTGGCAGTGCAAAGCTTGACCTGGGCATCAGTCATGGTCAAGCCGAGCTGCTCCACTCTTGACTTGATGGCATTCCAGCCTGTCAGTCTTGAAGCGAAGTGGACGTATCGCTTCATGCCGAACTATTATATGGTCAGTTTCTGATCGAAAACACGCTCGAGATGAGTACTCACGTCAGCTGGATCAATGATCTCGTATGTAGAGGGGTTCGCCAGGATGGCCTTAGCGTGTATGCCGGCCTTGTGGGTGAAGGCGGAAAATCCGGTGATGTAGTTGTTGAAGGGAATGTTGATTTCGACGTTATCGGCGACCATGTCCTCCAAATCCTTGAGCTGGTGGAGGTTGTACTTGCCCTTGACGTAATCACGGTCCGCAACAATCATGCGAGCCATGAGTCCACCTAGGGGGGTAATGCCGTTGCGCTCGCCAATGCCAATCACTGAGGTATCAATGTGAGTTGCGCCAGCCTCAAGAGCGCAGTATGCGTTGGCGATAGCGCAGCCAGAGTCGTTGTGGAAGTGGCACTCGATGTCACAGCTGACGACACCCGCGCAGAGTTCGGACCAGATCGTAGACTTGACGTGGGCTCGCGCAGCCGACTGTGTCTGCAATACCGACCCGGTTGACGCCGACCTTGTCGACTGCCGAGTAGAGTGTGAGGAGATCGACCAGATCAGAGCGGAAACTGTCCTCGGACGAAAATCTGATCTCGAGGCCCTTGGACTTGACGTACTGGATAACCTCGATGGCGGTGTTCTGCAAGCCTGTTAGAATTGCTCGACAAGAGTAACGTCGCATCTCGAGATGACGAACCTTGATGTATGTCATGTCCTTGCCATGGCTGTGCTCCCGAAGGTATTGACTGGTTCCAATAACCACGTCCACGCCGTCCACGCCGGTCTCAACTGCGACCTTGACATCATCCATGTGGCACCGAACGTGTGTCAGAATCTTGGCCTTGAGTCCCAACTTGCAGATAGCCTCAACATCCTTGCGGCTCTGCTCGCTTGCACACGGGCTGGTCAGCTCGATGCAGTCGACGCCGAAAGCGTCCAACGCCTTGGCAATCTTGATCTTGGTCTCAGTATCAAAATAGGCATTTGCGAACTGCTCGCCCTCTCGGAGCGTCGACTCGATGATCTTGAAGTTTGAGACGTTCGAGAGGAAGTCGCCGACGGGTTGATAAGGGTTGGCAGCCTTGATCTGCCTGTGTGGGTTTTGCTGTGCTTCAATGCCGGTGAAGCCAGGGTGTGCTAGACTCAGGTCAGTCGTGGCTCAGCATGGCGCTGCCTTGAGAGGATACTGACAGCCGTTGGTGCCGTTTGTACCATTTGTGCCATTCACGCCATTGGCGTGACCATTGCCATGGCCATTAACACCATTCGGTGCGTTCTCGTCGACGCTAGGACACATGATCGAGGATGAGCGGACTGGAATGGCCAAAGGAGCAGTGTCTTTGCTGGACAATGAGAGCGATGTGAGATTGACGGAAACCGATTCTGCAGTAATTCTTTCTTTGTAGCTGTGGGTGGTGACTCCTCTTCTGGGTCTGAGGATGTGGAAATGAGTCTTTTTGTCAGTAAAAAAATGAAAGTCTGCTGACGATGAGGGCCAGAGCAATGTCAATGTGGGGGAGCAAGCGATGTCGGGAAGTGTCGGCCGAGCTAAACGCAAAGAGAGGCTGTCAGCCTCTTTCTACCAAATTGCTATTCGTCGGCGCGCGCCGCCTTCTCCCAGCCTCGGGCAAAAGAGATCATCATCGTGGCTTGAGTGTAATATATTTATTGTCTGCGGAGGAGAACTGTTCTATGGTCCCGTATGCACTTCTCTATGCTCACCTTGACCTTGGCGTCTCTCTCCCGTCCGTTAGCCTCTACTGAAGTCGACCACGACCTCTTTTGCGGCCTCGGATCCGAGGCACGCGACCATCTCAGCTATGGCCCCTTTCAAGGTATTGTGCGTTACATCAGAGTCGTCATGCCAGGATCGCAGCATCTGCACCTGCAGTATTAGCGTCTGTATGAGCTGCAAACAGTAAGGCTACTTGCATGTGTCTTGTAGAATATTCCAGGACCCAAGCGTATGTCAATGTCGTCCAGATCGACTTCCTCTTCAAGCTGTGCAGCACTAGATACTCCTGGCATACGAACAATGAACAGTGATTCCCCAGACTCTTCAGCGTCTGCAGGAGCACGGTACTTCCACTGCTCGTCATCGGGCCCTTCAAAGGTGTCTGCATCCATGTCGACCTCCTGGCCAGCCTCATCATCATTTGGTCCAGGCTTGACGCCTTCTCGCATGGTCACAAACTTGCTCGAACTCAGCAATGGCTTCCAATCATCCAAGGGATGCCATTTGTACGTCATAGGATCCAGCACGTACTGCGGGTGATAATCACCCTTGTATCGCATTTTGACGCATTCGTGGATGTAGTAGCCCATGTAGTAATGTTCGTACTGGCCTTCGATCGCCAGTGCTGCTTCTCGTAGAGCACTGAGCTTGCCGAAACTGTAGCGCTCGAATTCCTGGTGGTACACAAAGTAGACGCCACTGACTGCATGTGGTAGCAAGTCAAGCACTGCCATGGCGATTAGACGCCCGTCCAGGCGGTAACACTGATGCCACGACCCGAGCTGCTGCCACTGTCCGTTCTTCCTGATCCGCTTTCGTACCAGAGGGGATTGGCACAGAAACCTGCGAAAGCCATCCTTACTGACTTCGTGTGGTTTGTCTTTGTGCACGTTGACCTGGTAGTCCTTGTATAAATTGTACTTTTCCTCAGTGAAAGTATCTGACTCCAGGGCAACGTCGAAACGATGTGCGGGTTCCACAGGTTTCAATTGATTGCTCTCCGCGGCATGAATACTGTCCATAAGGCTGAACTGCTGTGCTTCGCGCCTCTTCTCCCTGCTTCAGCTCAGCAAATACCACTGGCTGAGGAGCAGGCAACTCACTCTTTGGACTTGGGAAACCGTCTCGCGACGTCTTGAACATACGTATCGCCAAGTACATGCTTATTCCATCTGTGCACTGCCGATCTCTGATCACGTGAGGGCTTCAACTGTGCCGCCGGTAGCCTGAATCATCAGATCTGCTGTCATGGGCAAGGTAAAATTGACTTGCCTTATGGTGTAGTGCGGACAACACGCCCTGAGCACGTCCGGCTTGTATAATGTTGAACCAGATCTTCGCCATATCAGTCTGGCAACCGTGTGACAAGAAACCGGTTCGTTGGGCACAAAAGGTGTAAAGGAGAACATGACTTTGAGCAAAGATGGGTGTATGCTGTGCTTTGATATCCTTACCTTCTCCACCCTCGATCTACCATGAGTTGATACGTTTCAACAGTGAGGCTCGACGATGACACATAGTACGACGCACCTACCGAGTTGTCAGATATCACCCCTGCCCATGTCGATGTCGTAGCGTTTATTGGACGCACGAGATCTTGGGGTCCTCTGACTTGATTCTTCGCCTTTGCAGTAGCCACAACTGCCGGCATGGTAGCCTGTAGGATGTGTAAGCACTGATCATGTGCCAGGTCTTTGAAAATTGCAGTCCATTTGACGAATGAAGCTGCCATGTATTCGAAACGAGTTATGCATGCGCCTCGTGGAGGTCCAGATCAATTGCGTACCTTGCGGCACTATCAAGGATCGAGCTTCCATGATGCTTAGAGCTGCCGACTGCGGCTGGTTGTCATTCCGCTATGAATGAGGACGAGGGCGTGCGGGGCTCCTTGGGGAGCAGAAAAATCACGTTGCTGGAGAACTGATAAGTCGGTGATGCAGGCAGAAGAGAAATGGAGGCAACAAGGTGCTGCAGCTTCCTTGCGTGACGGTGAAGGTCGAGCAGGCGCCGCGCCGTGGTCGTCTTCACCAAGTCTGTGATTGGTCAAGCAAAAGCGCTTGCTTCAGCTCCGAAGAAAGCAATTGTGCCGCTATTATTGAAGATCGGAAGTCGCCACCACGAAAAGACTGGGCCAATACAGTAATTGACAGGCAGGCAACAAATTCCTCTCACTAGGCTTGCGGGCCTGCCATTCAGAAATCAGCAATTGCCCGCTTTTACGCCTGGACTGCACCCTGCCTAGCGCCTTTGGGCCGACGCTGCCGACAACGAACCTGTTCTTTAACTTCCAAATCTCCACGGATCCGCCAACGCCTTTAGCACCTCTTTTCCTGCGCTCCCACTTCTTCATCATCCTTCACCTACACAGCAACATGCTAGGCTGTGCTTCCCCTTTCGCCAGACCCAGGTCTACACCTGTGTCTCGCCACAAGCGTGACTGACCTCGACACCTCGAGTCTGACACTCATTCCCTCTTCGCCAGATTACTGAGCGTACCCCCCACGCCAGTCCACCTTTTTGCTCTCGGCGCGGAAAAGAGAGCACGTGGGAGCAGTATTAGCATCCCACTCATACTTCGCCTCGCCTACTCATTGAGAACAATTCGCGGCTGTAACGCGGGAACACCAATCTCTCATTCTCCTTTTCGATCGTCCTCTTCGACCCCATCATACGATATCTGTCATCGTGCCATCACCCCACTTCGGGTATCACGTGAGCACCATGCCCAAGGCAGTGGACACAACGACAATGGAGGCACGAGTGGGCCGGGACAATCAGCGTGAGTATTATTGAATATCAGACTGTACTCGCCGGGGTATTGACCTTGAAACAGGCTACGGCAGTCAAGGCGAGCGCTTAGTAGCTGGCATCGTGCCCCTCTCAGCCGACAGCAAGCTCGTACTCCTCATCCAATCAACGCGGCACAACGGGTGGGTGCTGCCCAAAGGCGGCTGGGAAACGGACGAGCCCACACAGGAGGAGGCCGCACGCCGTGAGGCCTGGGAGGAAGCTGGCGTGGGTCGTGAAGATCGCACGCGACCTCGGCACCGTTACCGAGATGCGGTCGCCAGACCAATTCACGAACGAGGCGCCCAAGGCCACGTACCGCTTCTACGAGGCTGTAGTCGAGGAGGAAAAGGAGCAATGGCCCGAAATGCACAAGCGAAGGAGGAAGTGGATGGGATTTGCAGAGGCAAAGGTCTTACTCAAGGACAGGCCAGAGCTGTTGCAGGCATTAGAGAGGTGTGGCATTGAACGGTAATGATGTGGGAGGGCAGAGGTGAATGTCCCGGCTGGTGTTGATTCAAGCGCTGAATCCAGCGGGCGCAGGTAAGGTGAGACAGAAACTACTCCACATCACTCGGATCAGAGCAGCAGGTCCGGACGGGGTAGGAGCATAAGAGCGACAAAGGCCGCAGGGAGAAGGGCTTTGCTGCAAGCCTTAGACTCGAGCACTACAAGCTTGATACAAGACGGTGTTAAAGTAGCGAGAGGTTCCATAACGGACAAGCTACAGCAATCAATTATCGTAGCTCGACGTTGAACTT
>CAWLAL010000284.1:17500-37642 GCA_963854785.1 Vaccinium vitis-idaea | reverse complement strand
CCCATGGAATAAGTCAGTGAGAATGTTATTGAGTGAAATTAAGTTGATGTATTGTGAGAGAGTAGTTTATCTCGTAAATCGCAATAAGTCAATTTTAAATTTAAGTCAGTTTTATGGAATAACTCCTTAATAAGTATTGTATAAGCCAGTTAATTAATTGTCTTTATTCAATTTTTTCGCATTTTTAATTTGTCGCCAATTTTTTTTAAATTATCAGTTAACTCAATTTTTTTGAATAAAGTCATCCAGGAAAATTTTGGGTTTCGATAGTAATTTTTAACTTTTCGATTTCTTTCGTGGGGACAAATAAATGTTAAAAAGTTTGAATAAAGATAAAAGTAAATCAAGTAGCTTATTTAAGCCAGACCATTAATGAACAGAGACAACCACCAGATTCGTCAATCAGGATAACTTTCTTTCAGCTATAGCAAAGCAGTGGAAAATGGAAATAACACTCTATATATATATAGACCAAACTTATCCAAGTAAAGTACATAGAACATGTACAATAGACTCAATAAATTTCCTCCTATCTCTATTTTACCAAGCCAAACATCAAATTTGAGCTCTAAGAGCCTCCCTAAATAGGTTAACAAAATACATAGGTGAATAGTGTCTCCCTATATCATCTCCCTTTTAGAGAGCCACTATTCACTCCCGAACCCTTTTTTTAATCCTTTTTTAATTTTTCTCTCTCCTCTTATGTATGTGTATATATATTATATGTATTAGTTTATATTATTTAATTGGTATAGAGAGAGTAATAGAGAAGATTGTTGGAGTGTTGAAAGAGATGTGAGTAAGTAAAATACTATTCACTAATCTTTTTAGAGAGGATTTGTGTTCCTTGTTGGGATACTCTAAGCAAGTAAAGTACATAAGCAAAAGTTAAATGTAACTTTCCATTTTCCTCTGTTTCACATCTGCCAAATAAAGTCAGAAAATAAATAAAATGAAAGCAGTACCAAACCCCAAAAACGGAAAAACAAACCCCCCCCCCCAAAAAAAAGGGGGGGGGGGGGGGGGGGGGGGGGGGGAAGACAAAATGGTTTCTTGATCACGTGGAGATTCTTATCCTCTAGAAGATCATGCTTTAACGTCTAGCTTCCACAAACTTATTCGCCACGTGTCCAAATCTTCACCTTTCCCAATCTGTTAAAACATGATACATGTAAAACAAAAGTCTCTAACTTGTCTCCAACACACTCATATGGTGTGTGGAGTTCACATAAAATTGAGTGTGAAGTGTGTGTGGGTTCCACACACTATGTGAGTGTGTTGGAGACAAGTTGGAGACTTTTTTTGTACATGTATCATTTTTGCAGTTAAAACCCCCCATGGGCCCACTCCAATCTGTATCTATATGACTATATCCCATATATTTGACTGCAACCACAATTTTAAAATACAAAAATGCTACTTTCACATACACCCAGTCACATAACTCACATACACACACATAAGTGAGTGAGGCCCATTGAGTGGAGCCCACCCCATGTGTGTGTATGTGAGAGTTATGTGACCGGGTGTATGTGATAGTAACATTACTCTTTAAAATACAACTTTATTGTTCGACAATTTTAAAACATAACTTTAGCGTTCGACAATTTTAAAACACAACTTTAGCGTTCGATGTAGATTCATACGAGTGTAATTTTGCTCCCCTCACCTTTCGAAAGGCTACTTTACCAACATTTGGTCACATACTCTCAGTTCTGTTTTAACGACGAAAATAATTTATTTCGCATAATAATGAATTAATTTTTATAGGTCAATCGAATGTGGACAAATACTTGATAAAAAAAATCAAATTATGCTTTTACTGAGGCCTTGTTCTCCAATAGATTTTAGGTACATAAAATCTCACATTTTATGACACTCTAATCTCAACACATAAAATGTAAAAGTCATTTTATGAGATTTTCATAAAATCATCCCAAAATCTATAGGAAAACTACTACATTTTATCAGTTGGGAAAACAACTCCATTTTATCACCTCTCCATAAAATGCTCATTTTATGAGATTTTCATAATATCTACCTAAAATCTATTGGAGAACAAGGCCTGAATCTAAGACCCAAAAATCAAATTTTTTGGTCAAGTATTTATTGAGATTCGATTGAGCCGGTCTGCTAATAAATCACCACACATGCAATCAACGGTTTTTGATCATTAAAAAGGAACTCGTAACATACTCCACCAATTGTAATTTACCGATGCCCACATTTATTGAGGGTAAACAAAACTGCTCTCGAATGTTAGATCCTATATATCGAACTGTTCCGAATATAGCTACGTCCGGAAATTGTGATCTGAAGGCCTAGTTTTTCATTTGATAAAATGGAAATCTCATAAAATCAATGGGTTATCAACTTATTTTCATTTGCTAAAATGGGTTGATTTTAACAAATGAGAAACTATTTTCTAAAATCAATCCATTAATTTTATGAGATTCTCATTTTATTTATTAAATGGAAAATTAGGCCTAATTTTTAATTGTCACTGTGGAAGGTGTCGCCGTAGCACCCGTTCCAACAACTGCGGTGCACTCAGGTGGGGCAAGTGTCCCTCTGTGTTGAGCATCTCCACCGTGTTCCGCCGGCCGAGGTGGTTCTTCAAGTACACTGCCACGGACGCCGGCACCGAGACGTCCCTCGCCGTTTGGATTATACAACAGGGCACTTTGACTAGGCCTAAAACACCCCTCAAGTCGCTGTTGAATACTGTTTGCGACACTAAGAGTGAGATGTCGGGCCTCATGTTGAACAGAGTGCGGCTGAATTCTCGCACCGCGGCTGGAACGTCCGCCCCGACGGCTAGCGGCGCGTAGCCGCTGACCCAGGCCTCGTAGTTCGCCTTCATTGCTTTGAAGACTTTCTCGACTTCGTCTTCCTCGAATCCGCCATGGTAGTCTCTGTCGTTCAAGAATCTGATAACAAAATTGTGAAACTAGTAGAACCAAAGTATGATGAGAAAAGAACAAAATTGAAATACAAAAAAAAGCTATACACAGACCGAATCCGATCAGATCGGACTCGGGGTCTTTGTTGTGAGACTGGACACCCCTCTGATCTCGGGGTCCTTGTAGTGAGGCTACAGGGGTGTAGTGCATCGTCTCAGCCATCTAAAGTGTTTTTAATGACAAAACAGGGAGGAATGTGCATATATACCAGCAAACATGTATTGTTCTTTCTTAGGATAATAACTTTGACTGGATACCTTAGAACCCTAGCCGCCAACTTAAGAGAGCAATCCAGTTCAAAAAAAAAAAACTTAAGAGAGCAACAAAAGGATTCATGACTTGTGAGGACCGGCCAGGGCCGTGCTTCTGGGTATATATATATATATATAATCAATATGAGCCGCCAGTGTTCTCCTGATCAGGCACTCTTCCTTGTCCACCCCATCACAGTTTTCTCCATGATAAACCTCGTTGTTCTCTATCTCGGCGACCTACAGTACATGTATTAAAGGAAAAGGCAATATCATGCTAATGGTTAGTAAAAGATTTGATGAACAAAGAGTTGGTAACTGGTTAAAACTAGACTTGAGATGGCCGACTAAAATTATCATACCTGATTCTGGGATTGAACCGAGTTAGGGGCTTAGGGCCTGGACGAGCTGCTGTGTAGGTTAGCATGGAGGAGAGGAGGGATAGCACGAGGAAGGTGGCAAATTTGGACATTGTTTCGTCAGCAGACCGTTCTTGTGTGGTTCTGTAGGTTGGAGATTGCATAGAATGAAGGGCTGTTGTGGGTGAATTTATAGGTGGAAGACTATGCCTTTGAAAACCTTTTTTAACCCAATGTCCGGACTAGTTTGCGCGCATCTCGATTAATTTTGGGGTCCTGGGTAGCGTTGATAAGTGTACCAAAAGTATTTGAGTTTTAGCTCGTATTAGCACCCTAAAAGCTCATTCAAGGTTTTTTTTTTTTTTACCAAGATTACACATTTCTTTAAAGATTGTTAAATTTTTGAGGAAAAATTGAACAAGCTGTTACTTGGTTTGTCCAACGTACGATGGTTACACCGCCTTTGGATGGAGCGTTTATGGGAGAAAAGAAAGGAAATTGAGGGAGAGGGTTTTCTCACCGCTGTTTGGATTGCACGAGAGGCGAGAGAGGGAAGGAGAGGGTGAGATTTTGGAACACCTTCAAGGCTCCATTTTGTTTCTCGCCAAAAGTGGCGCAATTCCTTGAGAAAGGGAGGACGAACAGATCGTTGTCGACTTCTGACAGCATGTGCGGTCCACCCCCTCGTCAGATCGTCGTCATACTTGCATGGTTGTCGTCATCTCATCAAGGCGAAGCTACTTCTGTAATCAAAACTGAGTTTTGAACCTTTGATTTGGTCGCCGAAGTCATTAGAGAAGAGAGAGAGAGAGTTTGATTCTCAAGGACTCTTTTTTTTTTTTCTTCCCCTTTTCTCACTAATAATGAAGATCACGATTCACACCTCGTTCTTTTCTTTTCACATCTCACCAGCCAATGGGGCTGTTATTAAAGAATTGAAGCTAATCAATATTGTTAAAATTAATTTGTCTAATTAGTTAAATAAATTTAAACAAAGTTATAGGTTGACTAGGATCAGCTTTATCAACCCTTTCGAAGCAACGTCGTTTGCCTGTTGGCCAATTAATCGTTTTAAGTTTATTTTTCAACTTTATTAAATAAAACGCGTATTTTTTTAACTTTATTCCCAAACCACGTTTAATTGGGTTTACAAACCACGCTTTTAAAAAAACGTGTTTAGTAAACACGCTTTCAAGCGAAAACGTGACATGATTATATATAATCTTAATGCTAATACAAAAGAGTGTTTTGGAGACACGCTTTCAGAAACCGTTCTTACTATCCACGCTTTTAACATGCGCCTCCCGTTTCCTTCAGTACTCTCTTCGTCATCAAACTACTCTCTCTCTCTCTAAGTAATAATCAATTTGCGCAAAACCTCTCTCTCTTAATTTAACTTTCCCCTTTCTTCTCCTTTGAAACCCTCCCAACAGTGCGCTAGATCTGGGGGTGCCCCCCCCCCCCCCCCCCCCCCCCCCTCTTTCTCTCCCTCCCCCTCCCCTTCTACCCCTCCGCCGGTGTGTCCTACACCCCATCGGCACCGGTCTTTGCGTCTTCGGCCTTGAGGACTTGGTGCTTAGATCCCCTTTGATGGTTTCCGGCAGAGGAGTGATCCGGCTTCGAGGTTTCAGACCGGCGAGGTGAAGATGGAGCGTGATGGTCCGGTGTTTAGGCGGCTGTCGGTGTGGCGAATAATGGGTGAGGAGTTTTGTTTTCTTTTTGTTTTGTCCCGACTGGGTTTCCTAGTCCGGCTGTTTTTGGTCCCGGTCTGTTTTCCAGATCCGGTGGGTGGGATGGTGGGAAATAAAGTGTTTTTTCATTTTCGTTGTAGTTGTTGGCCGGAGTTCTTCTCTGTTGCCGGAGTTGTAGATTACTTGTTGTGCGCTTGCTGGCTACGGCCGTGTTAGGTGGGGATTGTAATGTCCAGAAATGGCAACATCCCCGGATCGGCTTGTGGTTTTCCTTGCTTGGTTGGCATAGCGTTGCTGTTCCGTTGTTGGATTGGGTTTGTGCGTTATTGGCACATCGTGGTCTTGGATTTCCTTGTCTATTGTCTGATGTGTATTCCGTTCTTGTAACCTGATCTTGGATTAATGGAAAATCTACAATTTCCTTGTCAAAAAAAAAAAAAAAAAATCAATTTGCCTTCAACATTTGTTGTCCAAACCTAATATTCTTGCAATTAAAGATCGAGAAACTCAAATTTTTCCAAAACCATTCTCTTCAATCTGTTGAAACCATTACCATCATTGTTGTCAAATTTTTGTGAACCCATTTCACTAATTGAAAAAGATAAGGGAACCGACGGAAATGTACCGACCAGTATCGACGGCGTCGCCGACGCCGTTGTGGGTCCTAAACGGTCGATCCGAGCCGTTCATCGTTCTCAGAATCAAACTCCGAGTGGGCCTTCGCGGAAATCGAGGCAATCGGACGGCTGTATGAGCTTTTTGAATGAAATGGGGTGATTTTGGATCGAGCTCATACAGCCGTCCGATTGCCTCGATTTCCGCGTAGGCCCACTCGGAGTTTGATTCTGAGAACGATGAACGGCTCTGATCGACCGTTTGCGACCCACAACGGCGTCGGCGACGCCGTCGGTACGTGGTCGGTGCAAGGCAATCGGTGCATATAGAAGGGCTGTTCACTAATAACCCAGATGAGAAAAACAGGGCAAATGTGAGAGATAATGGAAGAAAATCTCTGGGTTTTTCCACAAAAATCTGAACCATCGAGAGAGTAAAGAGGGAGGGTGAGAGAGGGACAATAAAAGAAATTAATCGCTGCACAAAGAGAGAGAGACATAGAGATGGGGATGATCAGAGCGGGTGCCGCCGGAGTAGAATCTGGTCACTGGCGCTGGTGATGGAACATGCCATTGGGGTGTGCCGTGTGCGTATTGTGGCCGACGATGGACGGAAGGAAGAAGAAGTACGCGATGCATGTGTTACCCATGAGGCCATGAAACAAAACCCAATAATGTGAAGTTGTGCACAGGTTTAAAAGAATAAGCTCAGAAGCGTGTTTGGGAAACACGTTTTCTAAAATCAACACGTTTTCTAAAATCATCATTTGTAATGGCGCTTTTGTACCAGATTAAGATCAACTTAATTTTTGGATCAGGATATCTTAACTAATGCCGAAAGCGTGTCTGCGAAGCACGTTTTCTTTAAAACGTGATTTGAAAACACGCTTTTGACGTATTTTCGGAATAAAGTTAAAATCACGAGTTTTATTTAATAAAGTAAAAAAAAATACTTAAAACCAAAAGACAAACGTCATCTCTCCCAAACACCAACACAGAGGCATGACCAATCGATCGCTAGACTCTCTTTCCCCAACCGAAACCCTAGAACTCGAAAACAACCTCTCCTTAATTCCCCGCATAAAGCTCCTCCTCACCGTCCACCGCTCCGACCACTCCGTCAAGCCCCTCGACCATTTCAAACTCAAGCGCTCCCTCATCGACTTCCTCAAAACCTCATTCTCCGTCACCGTCTCCGACGACGACGTCGCCGTTAAGAAGTTCAAGGACCTCAAGAAGCGCAAGCGCGAAGACGCCGTCGCTCACGGCGCGCTCTTTATAAGGGCTCTAGGGTTTCTGTCGAAGCTGTTTTCAAGGTCGGGAGCTGGTGATGGGAGAGAGGTTGGGGTTGAGGAGTTGGAGAAGAAGTTTGTGGAGTGGAGGAGAGGGGTTGTTGATAAGATGGATGGGATCGAGTTGAATCTTGAAGGGGCGAAGTTTAGGTTGAGTGCTAGTGTGCCGGTTTCGGATGATTTTGATGGGATGAGGAAGGAGTGGGAAGAGCTTTCTGCGTTTGGCAATCGAGGTTAGAACTTGATTTGATGTCGAAGGTTGAATTTTCAAGATATCGCTTTGGTTATTTGACAATGTGCGTGTGTGTGTGTGTCACTGTGTAGAGGCTTTTAGGACTAAGCTAAGTAGAATAGAACATAAATTTAGCGTAATGGGGATGGCTATAGCCCAGATCGTATTTTGGGGCTCTAATGCAGGTGCTTATTGTACAGGGATCGGCCCAATCAATGAACACATACAGTGCGAAAAACAATCAGAAAAAGAAACACAAAAATGTAATACGTAAATATTTAGGCTGTGGAGCTGAGTACGTCTCCTCACACCAATTTTCACTATGCAATGAAGAGACTACTAGAGTTGCATCAGCTGCGCATATTAAGTTTTTGCAAGTTAGAGTTCACATTACGAATTACGGAACCCCAAAGAGACAGCGAAGCGCAAACCAAACCGAATCATGCTACACAATCCCATGACTTGTACGTGCTTCCATCTCCATTTTGATTCTCCAATACGGAGACTTGAATTTTAGTCTCCAAATTATGAGATCCATGGGACATTTGTATACTAAGTTCTCCAAAATGGAAAATTCAAAATTCCTACTTTAGACCACATTAATGAATTCATGTAATCCAACTCTGCGAAGAGGGAAAAACATTTTGCAATTTTCAAGTAACAAGCTTTTTTGTTATTAATAGGCTAGAAAAAGTGTTGGTAATAATGGGTGTATGTGTTGATTGCTTTTAGGAAGTTCAAGAAGTGGGAGGCAGCAGCCTGATACAATTGTGTTGAGAGGTGTTCCGTCGCGGTGGTTTCCTGAGCCGAGAGTTTCGTCTAAGCCTTCAATGCTGGTCACTCATACAATTTTTTCTGCATTTGGGATGATAAGGTGCGTTTTCGTAGCATGATTTCTATAATTTTTCTGAGTCCCTCGCACTTCTTTTTCAGTATTAAAGTTGAAGTAGTGGGGTACCGAACCTTTCTGACATTTGGTTCTGTTTCTATGTTCCTATACACGCACGCTTTTTTCTTGAATCGCATTGGGGTTGCTCAACTTATTTGTCATCTCTTTGATTCGGCAAAACGTTGCAATATCACTCACGATTGAAGATCTTCTTGGATACCAGCAGTGTCTGTGGGGTTCATTTGTTGTAGTTAAGGATTATTAGTCAGGTTGAAGACTAGAAGTAGTTCAGATGACTGCCATCTGTTGGTGCTTTGATTGGGAATTTGAACTGTTATCGATCTTCCTAATAAGGCTTTGATGTAGGACAGAATTGAAAGAAGATTAAGATGATCCTAACACAGAAAAGGGGCTGTTTTGAGGCTGCGAACAGTGTACGTGAACAGTAGATTGATGAAAAAAATTCTTGGCCTCACACCTAGACAACCTTAGACATCACACCAAAGAAAGAGGATTGCGTCACGCAATCTTGAAGGTTAAAGCTGCCGGAATTTTTATTTGTTCATTCATTCATCCCTCAAATTATTGAAGTTACATCAATTTACAGGCTTCCCAACTTGTGTGGAATGCTAGGGACTGTTCCTATTCCTAGGAGATCTAGGAACTATGGATCTATCATGAGATGAATGTAGTATTGCATAATCACTGGGGCATTAATGTGATGAAATGAACCTAATAGTTGCATTCAACGAATAGAGACTTGTGGTTAAATATATCTAACTGCAAGTGCTTGTAACTTAGTGGACTCATACAATGGCCAATGGGATACCAATCAACCCATGGCTTCAAATCTTCTGAAATTACCAAACTACCCATTGCACATACTATGGACTTTATCAGGCGTGCCTAATGAAGTTTATGTTTTCTATTGAGATTGGATTTGGGTCACATTTTCTCTATCCAGTGTATCCACTCTAATGCACCTAAACAGAGAGTAGAAAGCAAACTCAGATGCGTTTATGGACAGTTTTCTTTATTTGTTGTATATCCAGATTTCTTTGGAGGCAGTGTTTTAAATGGCTCACGGCGCACAAAGGCGCAATGGTCCCTTGGAGCAATAGTGCACGGCGCGGCGCACGCCATAGCAACCTGTGGCGCACGTTATTATAACGAGTAGAATTCTAATACAGGCATAACTTTCAACACAAGCAAACGCTTTTAAAATGTTCAAATGTCATAAAACATAAACAGATTAAATTAAAGTTTGATCTTAGGTTCAATAAGATGATAGATATACTTTGAAACATAACTAAGAGAAGTTAAAGTTTGATCAACAAGACAACAACACTGTTTTCGATCAACAACAGAGGCAGCAGCAACTCTAAACACTGGTATCACATTATTTCGTGGATCACATAATTTCGTGGATCACAACACTATTTCGTGAAACATATCTGGTATCACACTATTTTGTGGATCAACTCTAAACACTGTTTTCGATCAACAACAGAGGCAGCAGCAGTCCACAAACGAATGTTCTCACACATATTTCAGGTTTTAAAATAAAAATTAAAAGAAAAAACAGAGACAAGAGAAGAGAGAAGAGAAGAAGAAGAAGAAGATACCTGGACAGAGAGAGAAGTGTTGATTTCAGATCGATGGCTGCTGCTGCTACTGTTGTTGATTTTCAGATCGATGGCTGCTGCTCAGCTGCTGTTGTTTATTGGAAGAGAAGAAGCTTGATGGCTGCTGCTAATGAGTTAACGATAGATCTCTCTTCGGATGTGTAGGGTTAGGAGTTAAGGAAATTATCCAGTACATTGACTACTTGTGTGCATCATGAATCAACGGCTGAGATTGATTGTGGCATAATTTAATCAAAAAAAGGCTAAAACACATTATGGCGCATGCTAGGGTGCCACAGCGCCATAGCGCCAAACGTGCGCTATTGTGTCATGTGCCTTGCCATGACCCCCCATGGCGCAAACCCATCGCCACGTCATCGCCATGCGCTATAGCGCAAAGGCGCTCACCATTTAAAACAATGTTTGGAGGATTCCACAAAATAGATTTTGAAAAATTTAAAATTCATCTCAGTTGTATACATTCATATGCACATGCATTGGAAGACGTAAAGTGTAAATGAAGGTGTTAAAATGTCTATTATAAGTTAGTGATTTGTTCCAATGTCCATTTTGCAGGCTATTCAAATAGTTCATAGCCATTGATGCTTTTCATTCGTACTTGTACACATTTTTGGTACCATTTACCACGCATATTAGAAAATCCACAAAATCCATGGGTTTCATTGAAAGTTTTAATGTTTACCGCATTGTTTGTCGCTTTTTGAAGTATTTTCCGAACATAAGTATGTCTTCTTTGCTATTGTTTTAATGTGCGCTTTGTGATCATTAAACCAATATTCTATTTGTTGTCTTTGTTCACCTAATTTTCTGCGCCGTTGCTATAATGTGATCGTCTTTTCTCGTAATTGTGGGTGGTATGATGGCGTAGGCTGATTTTTTTGAAGGGCAAAAGTTTATTAATCTTTGAAGGAAATGCAAAGACTAAAAGGACAAGGAAAGATGACAACGCATGCCCATCTGAGACCTAAAACCAAGGTTAGCAAGAAGCCAACCCCGGAAACACTCAACGGGCAGAAGCCCAACACCTAAAGGCCTCGACTCAAAGGAGAGCCACACCAGATACAACAATAAAACCATCACCCATGGCCTAGCCCATAAGAGCAAACCAGATACAACATTAAAGCCCAAAAAGAGACCAAACCCTAACCCAAATAGTCAGCCGCCAAAGACAACGCACACCGAACGCCTAAGTAACCCGTCGCCGTTAAGCCCAAAACCAATGCTACCCAACAGTGAGCATCGTCGGCCACCAAAGAGAGTCGGAGACGGAATCTTCAGCGGAAGATCGGAGGAGAGAGGGGAGAACAACCCAAGGTAGGAAGCCGCCAAAGCGCCACCGAACCACAGCTGAGGCCCGCCAAATCGCAGCCACCAGAAGAAGGGCATGTCTCAGCTACAAACCAGCATCACCGGCTTCCGGAAAGCAAACCCAGTTGCAAACCCGGAGAGCGTCCCGACCGCCAACTCCAAGCCACCGCAATCCGCCATCACCGCACGCTAGAAGTCGCAAAGAAAGCATGGGTCCTCCACCACAACAACTAATGACCGTGAGGCCTCCCAAGCCGTTAAGCACAACCTAAAACACCCAAGAGTGAACCGGTGGGAGGCCCGACAATCTACGCAACCAAACGCCACCAGAGCCCGGTGGAGAGAAAGGAGGTAGACCGGAGGGGAGGCAGCGGCACGGAGCGATGGAGACCACCTGCAGAGGGAAGAGAGAAAGCCCGGGGGGAGGAGGGAGAAGAGGCGGCACCTCCCCCCCCAGGCGGCGGCAGATCTAGGTTTTCTGGATATAGAGAGAGAGGGAGGCTAAGAGTTTAGAGAGAGAGGGAAAATTTTGGCGTAGGCTGATTACAAACTATTCTTGTTTCTCTGATAAATTTCTCATTCCAGGAATCTCAATGTTGCCGAGGATGATGATTTAGGTAAGGATGAGGAAGAGAGTGGGGACATTGTTTCGGGTCTCCAGTGTAAGATTGTCGTTCAGTTCAAGAAATACAAGGACTGCCATACTGCATTGAAAGTTCTCTGTGGCCGCTCTTCAAAAGGTCTAGTTAACTCTTTTCTGGAAGTTATTTATGACACTGCAGTAGATAATTTCTATCTGAGTTCCATGTGTGCATCTGTCCATCTCTTTGGACATGGAGATGTGTATGGTGCACTTCATATTCGGACCCAACTAAAGCCAGTTTCTATCAATCATCATGTTTGAACGTTGTCTCCCACGCTTACAAACTTCATTTCATCAATGGCTACTTCAGAAGGAATGGAAAATCCGGAATTTGGTTACTTCGTTAACCTTTTGCCTAGGAGCTGTTTGTCTTTTGCTTTACTACAGGACATTTAGATGTTTATAATTGTTGGATTTCAGGATTGTTTCTGTGTGTCACTCTAAGAAGTATGTGAACGGGTACAAGGATGAGTGTTGGTATGATACGGGTATGTCAATACGGCGAAACCTAAAGAATGATGGGTACGGTTATGGCTATAGCTATTTTTATAATTTAGAGCTTTGTATTACATGTAATAATTACACTTCAAATAAAGGAAAAGGCTAAATAGCTTGGGCAGTTAGGGTGCAAATTAGAGTGTAATACCATTAGACTAAATAACCTATAGACCAAAATCGATAGTGGACAATCACGCTAAGCATAGAAAAAGGAAGTTTTATCAACTTAGTTTCACTTCTGTGTTGGGTATGGCTTGATATATAGTGGGATACTTCTGGGGAACGGCAAAAGTCAAAAGAGAAAAGTTGCCGTATATGTTTCGTGTACCCGGTACGAATTTATAAGTATGCAAAGTAGCATTACCTGGTCCATCATGGGTACGAGTATGCCAGGTTTTTAGACGTACCCGTGATTTGTAGGTTTCATCTACTAACAGCACAGATGGAATGCGAGAGAATCACCAGTACGGGAAGCAAAGATATCACTCATTTGAGACTTTTCATTTAAAATTATGAGATCAAGTAAAACTTATGATTCAGATGAGCAACCATTATTGGTATGCTTGATTTTCACCCAGGGACCAAAATGCATCACAGTTATATCATTCAAAAGCATATTTCTAATGACTGAATTTGTGAGTATTTTCTTTTGTGGATCTCAATAATGCAGCAAGGATCGCATTTGAAAGCTGATTATGAGGTCACTTGGGACAAGGATGGCGTCTTTCGAAATACTAGAAGCGCAACACATGACAAGAGCAGCCGGATGCCACCATTGGGTGCTGGAAATTATAGAAGTGATGGTTACAGGCGTCAACCGCACTTTTCTCGCTACAGCCCGGACAATGCACGCACAAAGAGATTCAAGGTCTGAAATTGCTATTAAATATTAATTACACAAATGAAAGCCGTATGCGTGCCCTAGAAGATGCTTTTTTTTTTTTTTTTTTTACCCCTTTCGCTAAGGCATACTTGTGATGCGTCAATAGCTACTGATTGCTCTCTCTCTCTCTCACACACACACACACACACACACAGATTGTTGGAGAAACCATATTTATGGAATTTATTGAATGGAAACATCATTCTGGGCAACAAATGACTCAAAATCCTTTTGTTGAACTGCAGGAATGAGTAATGGAACGGACTCAATCAAATAGAATCAAGCCGAAAGTTGGATATGATTCTTGATATGGTAAACCATTTGAGCATGTTGTACAATAGTTTATTTAGACTAGTAAAATATTCATCTAAATTCAGTCAAATATTTGAGCTTGAATAGCTATAAGTGTAGTCATTAATTTTTCCATTTGTTCTTAGATTTTCAAAGTAACCATGCAACAAGTTACCAGAGATGTCGCATGGCGTATAAAACATCTTTTACATATGAACAAAGCGAGAAGTGCTCTTAATGTACACAAGGCTTCGGCCCTGTTACTATTCTCCATTTTCTACTCTCTGAGGCTGTGCTCGGCCACTCTTCAGGGTGATTAGTATCGGGGGGTGGTTAGAATCAGGGGACTGTGTCAAAGTGTCTCTGGATAGATAGTGCGGACCCAGCTGAAGGAAATAGTTCCATAGAAAAGCAACTATAGAGAAACCAGATTTGTTTTTGGAACTAAGTGGAAGTGACAATGTGTGATCCAATCAAACGGAAATTCTGTGATCTTATCCCTGAACATTCTTTAAGCTGCTGTAGGTGTTTCCTTGCTCATACGGTATAAATGAATTCTTGCGACCTCTCGACTTTCATGGCGTCTCTTGCAGAGTCTTCCTCATGTCCGTTCTGTGCATTGCAGTCATACGGATGTAACACAAGCACTACGAATCCATGACACGTAATAATATACGGTCCGATGTAAGCTGCTAGGATGATTGCTAAAATTTGCTGCTGATCTAGCAAAAAATGCATTCTAGAAACAACTTAATTTCCATAACGGTCCCATTTTATCAACATCAATTACCAAACCTTAATAAAATAGGCCTCAATTGCGCAATGCAAAGAGCTGTCTACTGTTGAACATCTATAACTGTATGGTTTGCTAGAGATGTTTTTGGTATTAATATTACCGAATTAGGTTTGTGAAAATCTAGTCACGAGGTTAGGTTAATGGATCATCACTCTTTTAAACATGTCAAAGTAGTTAGAAACTTTTATTTTTCTTTTATATCTCGTAGTTAGAAATGTTTTAAACCAAACCCTAGTCTAGCAATGAAGAGATTAGGTTGGACTGGAGTAGGTAATGCGTAAGTCATATAATCCTCTAAGATGTCCTACGGTCCAACTCTCAATCTTTGCTCTTGCGGATTTTAGTAGCCAAACCCCAGTCTAGCAATGAAGTAAAAGATTAGGTTGGAATGGGGGTAGGTAATACGTTAGTCATATACTAATCCTCTAAGATGTCCTGCGATCCTTCATCCTTGCTCTTGCGGATTTTAGTAGTTTTTGATGTGATTTGAAAAGGTTTTCACGCTTGCATTCCCGCTCACGCACGCGCACGCAAATTATTTCATTTAGGATAAACGCAAATTATTTCATTTAGGATAATACGTGAAAGAATTCTGCATAAGATTCTTTGCATCAGAAGCATGCCGTTTCCATTAATCGTAACTTAAAATTGGATACTCTGATGACGGTGACTGGTGAGAGAAGTTCAGAGATATGAACCGTGGGTTGTTTTCTACTCTCTAAACATGCCTTAAGTTAAACGCAGAGATTTTGCGCGCAACCTCAACTTGAGCCCCTTCCTGGTTCGGTCAAAGGCAGGCCTCGCTGGGACTTGGGAATTCGGACCCGGGGACCCTGTAGTGCGCAAAATGGCGTAGTGCTACATCCGGTTGTCCATTTCGACAATGAATGACTTGGATTTTATCCAACAATAGACCGGTCGGATTAAATTCATCGTCTGAGCCATGCATTGTCTAAATGCACGGTTGGATGACGCAATAGACGGTGTAGTGTGTTTTGCGCATAACACCATCTCCCAATCCAGGGAATTCAAAAGAAAAGCTCTTGTGGCCTGCCCCAAGAGGTTGTTAAATTTCGAACTCAGGCAAGGACAAACACAAGGGCGAGTTAGCCCGGACATGAGCCTATCCAAGTTTCAATTTTTTTTTTATAAATATACTAAAAAACTTTTAAAATTTTTACAATAGGTCCGTCCACCCAATAAATTGTTATTTTATTGTTCGCCCAACCCATGAACCCAGGTTCTAATCCTGCATCTATCCCTGATGTTTAGATTTACAGCTCTTTTTTAGTACCACATGAGTTAACGCTTGGGGTATTTGAATATTGCTAGATGTTATGAAACAGATTCTGAATTTGGTACCAATTACCAGACCAGAATAACAGAAAAAACTGCAGTACCAGATACCAGATAACAACTCTTCATTGAATTTTGATACAAAGATACCAGATAACAACTCTTCATTGAATTTTGATACAAAGATACCAGATAACAACTCTTCATTGAATTTTGATACAAAGATACCAGATAACAACTCTTCATTGAATTTTGATACAAAGAGTGAGATCAAGCCAATGAGATCCTGCCAAAAAAAATAAAAAATACCCAATGAGATCAGAACAAAACAACACATTGCAATCCCTGTAAATCAGGAGAGACTGTCAGGAGGCATCATACTTCCACATTATTTTAGGATTCGAAAGTATTCTCTCAGCATGTTGCCCCAAGGTGGAATTATCTGAGGATTAGTTTATACTGGTTCCAATAGTACTACCAAACTAGTTTATAGGGGAGTAAGGGTTGAGCTCACCCATATTTGGCTTTGATTGAAATGGTTTTGACTAAAACGGGAGGAACAATCGAGGTGCGTGTAAGCAGACCCGAACACCACTATCCGTCAAAAGCTTGAACCAAGAAAAGAAAAAGAAAGAAAGGAGGCCAGGGCAGTCTTATTCTCACTTTCTCTTGTTCCAAGTTCCTTCCTTTTCCTTCTCTTATCACTCTCCTTCCCTTCCTTGATCGTGGGAACTAACAGCCCCTTTGGATTGAGAGAATTAGGAAGAAAAGAAAGGAAATGGAAGGGGAGTGCTTACTCTCCCTTGTTTGGATGAACAAAGCGGTGAGAGAGGGAGAGATTTGGCGAGAGAGCTGAACCCCTTATCCCCCGTTTTTCTTTCTCACCAATTTTGGCGAGATTTCGAGAGAAAGGGAGCCCTAGGCGGCCGTACCACCAACGGCGACATCGCCGAAGAACCTGCAGACCCAATTCAGCAGCGTTAATGGCATTGGCGGAGAGAGTGGCGGTGGCGGAGATCCTGGATCTTTGATTTGAAGCTTGGATTTGGTGGCCAGAGAGTCGCTGGAAATTCGCCGGAGAGAGTTTGGTCGCCGGAGAGACTCTGATTTCTCACTCTTGTTTGGATCCCTGGTGAGAAATTGCTCTCCTTTCTTCTCTTTTCTCACACTAATAAGGGAGAGAACTCTCCTTTCTTTTCCTTTCTTCTCTTCGCTGCCAAGAGAAGAAAGGAACAACAAAAGATCGCCCAAACACCGCCAAAAACAACAAAATCAACACCACAATCGCCACCAAGTAATGGAAAGGCCTCACAATTTCCCTCTCCCTCTTCACTTTCCTTTTATTCTTAGTATCAACCTTATCGATTCTCGGTTGATGAACTTCCTTTTGGGGGGCAGAGGACAGTGCAGAAGTCTGTTCCACTCCCCTGTTTTTCGCTCTGTTTCGCACCTTCACCACAATTGGCTTGCAGTTGTTGGAGTTCGAGTAGGCGAAACGGACGAAAGAGATATCCTCTGAGCCCGTTTGGGTATAGATTTCCTGCCTCTTGTCTTCGAGTTCTGCCAGGAGAGCAGAGAATTTGTAGCGGCCGAATCGGGCATACGGGTTCTTGTCGTGGTGGTTGTCTTTGGTTTTCCACAATTTTCTTGTTCTTCTTGTTGCTGAGGTTGCTGTTGGACTGCTGCTGCACTGGAAATGATCGTCGTCTTCTTCTTCTGGGTGATGGTGGAAGGTTCCACTGCCACAGATGAAGGGATTGACCATTTGAGGGAAAATGGAGTTTGTTATGGAAAGGGTTTTGATTTGGGATATGGGTTTTGGATTGCGAATGACTTTGATGAGGATTGAAGTGGATTACCAAGAAAGAAAGACCCACAAATAGTTGTTGGAGGGTCTGTTTGGAAGACTCATTCAATTTAGTCAACACATAGGCTCAATCTCATGGAAGCTTCTGTCCAGAATTGACTTATTGAAGCGCAGTTTATACTAGGGTTAGGCTCCCTATTGGACAATGTTTGGTTTCCACAATAAAAAAATTTATCTCCAAGACTTTTCACTAATTCAAAATTCGTGTTTTTTCATCATTAATGATTTTTTGTCAATTTATTTCTTTTTTACTTTGTAGATGTATACTAGGCAATTTTATTCAAAAAGTAAATTTTTTTAAAAAAATGTTTATAAAGTTGATTAAAGATGAAAAAATACAACCCGAATAGGTTGACAAAGGGGTCTTGATTTGGGACTTAGGAGTTTGCTCTGCCGAAGGTCTCAGGTTCGATTCCCCTTGCTAACAAACTCTTGGGGCCATTAGGATTATGTCTGGTTGTTACCTTCAGGGGCCTCAAAATTAGTCGAGGTACGCGTACGCGTAATCTGGCCGGATATCCGGTTATAAAAAAAAAAAAAGATGAAAAATTACGCAACCCTAAAACTATCTAAAGGACTTATGTCAAAATTACTAACCAAACTTCATTTTATGAATATACAAGAATACTATTTTTTGGGAAAGATTGGGACTCGTATTGTGAGACAACTTCTAGTCTTCTACAACTCTCCAGAATAAATTCTAGAGATGATGCACATTAATGACTTGATGTACCAAAAATAAACACTTGTACCGTTGGAAGAAATGGTTTTCCTACCGACTTCAATCCATTTCAAATACACCAAAATCTAGTAAGTGGTGTTCCACTAACAAAAAATAAATAAATTTCTTGCGAAAATTGAAACAGGTTATTCTCTCATAATACATCATAAAAAAATCGTGAAAAATTAATTAATTCTAAAAACACCTTTAGCGGAACACCCCCTAAGTCAAATCTTATATATTATTGCAGAATGACTTTTCGCGAGGAGGATCGTGAACGCGACAAGTGGCAGTAATTCATTGGATTGTGATTCAATTTTTGAAGTGAGACATGTAACCTATTCATATTAGATTTAACACAATCTTTTTTGAATTTCAAAATCATGAATCTATCCAATTGGTATATGATTTGGGATCCTCAAGAAATAAATATCCAAAGTTAAATACCATACTGGTCAACTCTAATTCCAAATAGAATTGAAATTTACTCATGCTCAATTAGGAATTTTGAATTCGAGAATTGCATATTTAAAGCCAGGATTTGGGTTAAGTGAACAATCTGTGTGTTTTTTTAATTAGAAAATTGCACATTTGTGGTGATTAATTGATTATTTTGTGGGTTTTTTTTTTGGCTTTGACAGATTAAGCATTGTGGATGTGGATGAGATCTAAGCAGAAAATATTCAAAGCGCTAATAATGAAAGATGGTGTTGTAGAGAATTAGTACCAAAACATTATCAGATTCGGTACGTAAATAATTTATTTCAAATTATACTTTCTCCTTTTGTTTAATGGAATCAAGATATATTGTGCATGTTCATATAATTGTTATATTTTTCTTTGTATTTTTCGTGTTCTACTAGTGATGATCTAGGTGCAAAATTGTGATATGGTGCCGCCAAACAAATTATATTGTTCCAAATGAGAGAAATTATTCTACCGTGGAAGAAGTGAGTTTCTTTTCTGTTATTTAGTACTAATAACTTCATATCGATCTTACGGATGCTTAGAAGTTGCTCTATCTATGTTGTTTTATTTGTATTTCATCATTTGTTTTAGTGTTTAAATGGAACTTCAAACTTGGAATGAGCATGAACTTAATTAACAATACTTCTTTGCTTTTTGAATTGTTCTACCGGATTGATTGTTAAAGATCTTTTGAGACCCAAGAGAAAAAATGGAATCCCCTATCGTGGTAGACTCGATGATCGATCCTGAAGAAGAAAATGCTTCACAAAGTCATAGGCATATAATTATAAATCATTATAGTTCATCTTAAGCGATATCCATAAGATAACCTAACAGTGGCAATCGGTAACAAACACAAATTGCCTACGAATTTAAAATATAATGTTTTGTAAACTTAAAAATTACCACCTTTTTTTGCCAAATTTTTTTTGTTCTTAATCTCCAACTTTACTCTTATTTGGTGAGAGATAAGTTGAATAAAGATTTTAATTTAGGTCTTTTAGTTAAGAAGCAAATTACTATACGGATATTTTCATTCTTTTTATTAAGTGTTAGAAATAATTTTTTCCTTCTCTTTAGGTACCATAAATGAAAAGAAAAAGTAAAACCTAATTGGTGACAAACTTTTATGCTCTTCAAAATTAATTAGTCACACTCGAAGAATAAAATTCAAAATTAAAAAAGAACTATTTCACTAACAACATATCACAAAAAAGAGAGTGGATAGTAAACTAAAGTAGTAGGTTGATTTTGCTTTAGTTTTAATATGTAATGGCTTGTAAGTTGTAAAATGTAATTTTTTGGCGCAGTGTAAATGCTTTTTGTAGGGCAATTTTATCAGTGTTTTTCAATTTAGGAGAACAGATACGGAAAACTAAACACCAATATATTTTATGTTCATATAAGATAAATAAACATGCATAGTTTGATTAA
>CAWLAL010000284.1:0-12500 GCA_963854785.1 Vaccinium vitis-idaea | reverse complement strand
AAAAGAGGATTTTGAATGTACTAGAAGGTGGTTTGGGTTTATTTTGGAGAGGTTTTGGAGGGGTTATCAAGTTCACAATCAAGCTTCGCGTGCTCTATCGGGCATTTTCATCATCGGGGATGCTTGATAAGTTTCTCGGGTCAAAATCGGGGTGTCTACAAGAAGCAATTAGATATTAGAAAGTACTTGGCTATACTATAATGTGTCAAATATGATCACTTTCACTGTCGACTTTCTCTACATTGTTTATTATTCCTATAGATTGAAAGATTTCATAAAAATTGGCTTCGAGACAAAAACCATCACGTCCGTATATGAGAGAGAGATGGAAGAAGTAGTAGTGGAGGAAAAACTAGTACCAGTAAAAAAAAATATGACTTACATCACATGAGATTGGAGAAGAAGAGCCATTGATTTCAGTCTCCATGCTCTGTTCCACTATGCTATGTTTCTCTCTTCTTTTTCTTTTTCTTGGTTTTGATTTGATCAGATCCTGTTTCTCCCAATATAGAAGTGTTAAAGGTGGGTAAATAAACCCTAGAGAAACAAAAGGTGACTTTTGGTCTCCAAAGGTTTTGGCGCCAGAGGAAAAAACGTGGAAGGGAAAGAAAAGAGGTTAAAAAGGGTTAAATTCCTAAAACACCCCCTCATCTTTTTCAATTTTCCTAAAACACCCCCTAACCTTTAAAATCGTCCAGACAGACCCCCTCATCTTTCACCGTTACCCATCTTGACCCCTTCTGTTACATAACCGTTTGTACTTGAGAGATTTGCACATTTTTCAGACCAAAATGCCCTTCAACTGGACTGTAACAGTTGTAACCCTTCTCTCCTCTAAAACTTCATCTCTCTCATTTCTCTCCTCTAAAACTTCAAATTTCTCTCTCTCTCTCTCTCTCTCTCTCTCTCCCCTAGCATCCCTCCCTCCGCCGCACTCCTCTCTCTCTCCCTCGCTCTTTTCTCTCTCTCTCTCTCTCTCTCTCTCTCTCTCTACACAGCTCTCACTCCAGAAACCCGCATCCACCACTCAAACCCCAGAACCACTCAATCAACTCTCTTCGCATCTCTCCTGGATTTAACTCGAAGCGAGACTGAGCTTCGTTGAATCGGGAGATGGCGAGTTCGACAACGAGCGCTGTCTACCTCCACGTCATCGAAGACGTCATCAACAAGGTCCGTGACGAGTTCGCAGTCAACGATGGGCCCGATGAGACTGTCTCGACATGCTTCAAAGAGTAATTTTTTCGATCTCCTTCATAGTTGCTTCGTAGCATTACGAATTGTTTAGGATAGGGTTAATTTTGGAGGTGGGCATGATTAATTTTAGGTTTAATTGAATCAGGAGTGGTAATTTTTTGATATATTGTTTGGTGGTTTTGAGCTGATGAGTTTTAGGGTTTCTGATTTGTGGATTATTGGTATGAATAGAAATGGGTATCCAGAATGGTGGAAGCTGGTGCTGTATCAGGGCCGATTGAGAGATCCTCGTCAATGAAGCAGACTCCAGGAGGATCTATCGCGCCCGTTCACGATCATTGGTTCTATTATTGGTTTAGTTCAATTGCTGGGGATATAATCCAAGGTTATTTGTTGTAGGGATATTGTTACGGTAACGGTCGAGGTGTAATTGTATCGGGAGTATCGAATGCGGGAGTATCGGACGATACATAACGGGATTTAGTTGTATTGGTCGTGAATTTGTTTTTTTATTAGGTGAATTTATTTTATTTTCCAAAAATTAAAAAAAGTATACACCTATCTTTTTTCTTTTTGTGTGTGTGTTTTTAAATGAAACAAATAAAGAAATTTTAAAGAAATTTTATGTAAACAAACACACTAAAAAAAAAAAGAAAAGAAAAGAAAGAGAGGGGTGATTGTGGATGATTTTCATAGATGAGGGGGTGAGTGTGGGCGATTTTTAAAGGGTATTATAGTCATTTTTGTCATTCTGTTAACGGAGTAAGGGGTGTTTTGCATTTTGCATAGATGAGGGGGTGCGTATGGACATTTTTAAAGGTTAGGGGGTGTTTTAGGAAAATTGGAAAAGATGAGGGGGTGTTTTAGGAATTTAACCGTTAAAAAGGGAAGGAAGGTGTGAACTAACAGAGTTATAGACGGCTGGAAGGGAAGTAACGGAGTTATAGATGGCTGGAAGGGAAGTAACAAGATGCTACGTGGCAACAGATTAAGCAAGGGACAGGGTTTGGGGACAGGAAAATGGGGACAGCAGATCCGGAGCCGTACATAAGCTTTTGAGATAAGTGATCCATGCACAAATTGAATGTTCGAAGATATATTTGTTTTGGTAACATCAAAAGGTTGCCCCGGTGATCAAGACCTGAGACTAAAAAGTTTGCTTCCTTTTAAAATTTTAGATTCAAAACCTTTCAAGCGTTATTAACTCTTCTGGAGTTAGCTCATATGGAATTTTACTCCGATTTTAATGAGACTCCTTGCAACTGTGTGGTGGAGTTGAATTTCCAAAATTAATCAAAGTGAACGTAAGCTGGTCTGGTTACTTAAGTCCTTAGTTATGTATTTTTTTTTTTTTTTGGGTAAGGGGCAGTTGAATTGGTCCTTACTTTATCACTGGTTTTAAATTAATTCATTGGTGATGCAAATTTTTCTAGATAGAACTTGACCGCGTGCCGCATGTAGGACTAGTTAGTTGTAATTAGGCGCAAGGCTATTCGTTGGCACTTGGCAAGTAAGTAAATAGAAGAGCCCCGTCCCCGAGTAGGGCTGTCAAAAAAACCCGCAAACCCTGAATCCGAACTGAACCGGGCCGAGGTTTTTGATTGGGTCCGTGGATTAATGATCTGGACACGGATTGAAAAATTAGAAAACCGTGCTTTGCGGTTCGGTCCATGGATTTTCATAAAAGAACCGTGAATAGAACAAACCGGGCAGTGAGAATTATATATATATATATATAGGAAGCCGGTCTCCTAAGGGATCCCTTATACAAAATTTGGTGCGGACCTAGCCTTTTTTCAACTTTTCGGATCAAATTTTGACGATCCGAACCACTCAATGTTTTTAAAATGCATTTTCCAAGGTTCACGCGGAAAATCTTAAAAAAAAAATACTCGGAAGGGCTTGATCCATGTACAGTTTTATCGAAAACTGTTTGGATCAAGCCCTTCCGGGTATTTTTTTTTGGAGATTTCCCGCGTAGGCCCTTAAAAACGCATTTTAAAAACATTGAGCGGTTCGGATCGTCAAAATTTGATCCGGAAAAGTGAGGTCCGCACCAAATTTTAAAAAGGGATCCCTTAGGAGAACATTTTCCTATATATATATATATATATATAGGATCAACTTCTAATGAGGGATCCCTCATTTTAAATAAAATGAGGACCTCATGCTTCCCGACCAAATTTTAAAAAAAATCCACACCTCATTGATCCCGATCGAATTTCGATGATCCGAACCGTCCAATGTGTTTAAAAGGTGTTTTTTAGGCCCCCTGCGAGATATCAGCAAAAAAAAAAAAATACCTGGAAGGGCTTGATCCGAGCAGTTTTTCAGGTTCGGATCATCGAAATTCGATTGGGATCAATGAGGTCTAGATTTTTTTAAAATTCGGGATCCCTGACCGAAAGTGGACTGATATATATATATATATATATATATATATATATATATATATATATATATATATATATATCCACGAAAAACTTCTAGTCCACACCTCCTAAAAATAAGAAAAAATTGATTTTTTTTGTGTTGCAAATTATTTTTGGAAAATCCGAGCCGTCCAATGTGTTAAGAAGGTGTTTTCAAGGGTCCACGCGGGAAATCTTAAAAAAAAAAAAATACCGGGAAGGGCTTGATATACATTTTTTGCGAAAACTATTTGGATCAAACCCTTCCCGGTATTTTTTTTTTGAAGACTTCCCGCATGGACCCTTGAAAACACCTTCTGAATACATTGGACGACTCGGATCGTCAAAAACATATTTGGATCATGAAGGTCCGGAAACGGGAATCCCGTTTTAGAAGCTTTACCTATATATATATATATGGTTCCACTTCTCCTCCGGACTTCCGGACCTCCGTGATCCGAGCATTTTTTTGACGATCCGAACCGTCCAATTTGTTCAGAAGGTGTTTTCAAGGGTCCACGCGGGAAATCTCCAAAAAAAAAATACCGGGAAGGGCTTGATCCAAGCAGTTTTTCGCAAAACTGTAAATATAGAGTTTTTGCGAAAAATTGCTTGGATCAAGCCCTTCCTGGTACTATTTTTTGAAGATTTCTCACGCGGACCTTGGAAAACACCTTTTAAACACATTGGACGGCTCGGATTTTCCAAAAACAATTTTTAAAAGTGAAAAAAATGGGATTTTCCTTCAATCCGTGAGTCCGGATAGGAAAATCCTCGTGTATATATATATACGCCACGAATCCTATCAAAGATCCCGGTTTGAGGGTTTTTCGGTGTTTTGATGCTTTTAAAAATTGTTTTTGGGAAATCCGATCCGTCCAATGTGTTCAAAAGGTGTTTTCAAGGGTCCACGAGAAAAATCTTCAAAAAAAAAAAAAAATACCGGGAAGGGCTTGATCCAAGCAGTTTTTCGCAAAAACTGTATATTTACAGTTTTGCAAAAAACTGTTTGGATCAAGCCCCTCCCGATATTTTTTTTTCGAAGATTTCCCACGTAGACCCTTGAAAACGCCTTCTGAACACATTGGACGGTTCGGATCGTCAAAAAAATATCAGGAAGGTGGAGTCCCAGATCCGGGATTCCCAGACTAGATAACTCCTCATCCTCTCTCTCTCTCTATATATATGGCCGGTTCCCCTCACACTTAAAAAAACACATAAAAAAACACTCGATTTTGTTTCGGGCCCCACTGTGATGTTCCAAACCATTGATATTGTTTAAATGAGTAAAATAGGAGGTCTTGCAAAATTTCAGCTCAATTGGATATCGGTAAGTGCTTGATCCAAACATTTTTGCAAAAACTGTGACATGAACTAGTGTTTTTAAAATTGTTTGGATCAAACACTTACTAATACCCGATTGAGCTGAATTTTTACAGGACCTCCTGTTTTACTCATTTAAACAAGATCAACGGTTCGGAACATCACCCTTGTGCCCGGAATAGTGAGGTGTTTTTTAATGTATTTTTTTAAGTGTGAGGGGAACCGGCCCCTATATATATATATATATATATATATATATATACATATATACACGAAAATCTTCTAGTCAGGGATCCTTGACTTTGCTTAAAGTCAGGACCTCACCTTTCCCGATTGAATTTTGATGATCTGAATCGTCCAATGTGTTCAGAATGTGTTTTTAAGGGTCCCCGCGAGGAATCATTGAAAAAAATGACCGGAAAGGGCTTCATCCAAGAAGTTTTTCATAAAATATATATCTACGGTTTATATGAAAAGCTGCTCGGATGAAGTCCTTTCCGGACATTTTTTTTATGATTCCTTGTGGGGACCATTAAAAACATGTTCTACACATTGAACGGCTCGAATCATCAAAATTCAATTGGAAAAGGTGAGGTCCTGACTTTAAGCAAAGTCAGAGATCCCTGACTAGAAGGAAAATCCCATTGGAGTTCTGTTCGTTGTTTCAAGTATTTGCTTCGGTAACTTCTATTTTATTTTCATTAGAATCTTCGTTCGCGGGAGTTTGTCCGCGCTTTGTTTTCGGATCTCGGTTTTAATCCATATTTAGTTATTCAAGCATGTTTAATTTCAGAATTTTGATATTTGTTCAATTAAATATGAGTGATTAGTTCATTAGGTATGGTCGCGGGGTGATTAACACGCCGTGGCCAGGGCTGGTTATGTTCTCGCTCCTATTTCCAGAATTAATAAAGGAAAAAGCAATTTTAGGTTATTAAAGAGCTTCCGTTAGACGTATCCAGGCATTGTCGGAGCCCATGTAACGCGAGGAACGGGGGACCAAAACTCGTTCTTCGCTGTACATGGGTAAACGGCGACCACGAGGATTCGCATCTTTCGGGGTACATTTTTCTCTCTAAAATCAAACGTTTTGTAGAACACCAAACGGAGCGGAATTATCCGGACCTGGTCACCGTGTTATGAACCCTACGACTGTACTTCCTTTTAGTTAATTAAATCAAAACCAGCTTTTCTCCTATTTCAGTTTAATCACCAATCAAAATCACAAGGGTGGCTACCTAAGAGCCGCGTTAAACTAGCATCCCGAGTTTTTAGTTAAGCACTTTCCACCTTCTCTGTGGATTCGATTCCGGTCTTACCGGGTATTGTGCTACACCGGTCTCCGCCCTACGCTTGGGGCAACCCAGTAATTTAGGCATAGGATTTCGGTCAAGCATTTTTGGCGCCGTTGCCGGGGAAGGCAAGAGGTGTTAAGAATTCGGGTAGTTAGTGTTATTTGAATTTTAGCGTTAATTTTATCCTTATAAAAAAAAAATTTAGGTAAATCTTTAGTTGTTATTTTTGAAATTGAGTCAAGATAGGTAAAGGAAGGAAGGGTTCACCAAAGGAGGACCCGCTCTTCTTCCGAGACCCGTCTAAGCGGCTAGTTAGGATAGATAGAGAGTCATTGGTAGAAGTTCCACTTGAGTCTCAGTTTGAGTCAGTAGAATTCTAGTTTGAGTCTAGTCAGTCTGAGTCCGAGTCTTCCGTAGGTCCACCTGAATCCATTCCCATAGACAGCCTGTTCATAGAATTTCCCAATCTATTGTTTGAATTAGAGAGTGAGCCACCGATGGCGGAACAAAGAACTATGCGGGATTACATGCATCCCGAGAGGACTACTCCTCGTGGCCCAATAGTTCTGTCAACTGAGACTGTGGAGGCACGCAACGCTTTCACGGTGAAACCGGGAACCCACAATGCCCTTCCTCTCTTTTACGGGAGGGAGAATGAGGACCCATATGAGCATGTCCGCCACTTCGAGGGGTTGGTGCGCACCCTAGCTACCACTACCCAATGGGAAAACGCTTGCCTTAAGCTTTTCCCTGCTTCTATGAAAGATGGGGCGGACAAGTGGCTCAGAATGCAGAAGGAGCAATCTCTCACGACATGGACCGCTGTTAGGGAGCTGTTCTATAGGAAATATTTCTCGGAGAGCAAGTCACAGCACCTGACTCGCCAAATCCAGTCATTTAGGCAAAAAGAGGGCGAGTCATTTCTGAGGTGCTGGGAGAGGTTTAAAGACTTGTTGTTGTCTCTACCCCACCATGGGTATGAGAAACACCAGTTGGTGACATTCTTCCAGTTGGGCCTAAACATTGCGACGGCCCAGCAGATTGAGTACCTCTATAAGGAGGGAGATTTCTTAGATAAGGGCCCAGATGAGGCATGGGATTTCCTAGAGGAGTTGGCCGATAAGTACCGAAGTTGGGAACCTTCCGACCTCGCTGACAGGGCCATAGCTGCACAGGGACCCAGTGGGTCCGGTATTTTCCCCATGAGCGTGAGAGAACACACTGTTCAGTCCCAGTTGGACAAATTGACCAAACAGATGGAGGACTTGCGACTGAAGCAAGTCCACCAGGTAAATGATGTGAGAGTTGAGGAAGTGTGTGCATTATGTGAGTGTCCGGGGCATTCAGTGACTGCTTGCCCCGCTTTTCCGATGGTTAAAGAGGCATACCAGAGTAACCAAGCTGAGGTTAATGCGGTGAACCAACGTTGGGATCCGTATTCAAACACCTATAATCCGGGCTGGGCTCACAACCCGCTCCTGAGTTGGAGAGATCCTAAAGCACCAGTGCCACCCCAGGCACCACCTCAGCAACAGATGCAACCATACCGGCCTCCTCAAGGCCAAATGTCCCAATATCGTTATCCCTCACAGAATCAGCAGGGGTACGGTCCTTCATATTCTGGACCACCCCCAGGCATAAATCATCCACCGAGGGATAAGCAGACTGATGACATGTTAAAGGCTCTCATGCAGTCTCAACTGAGCTTTACTGAGCAGACTAAGCAAGCAATTGGAGACAATAGGTCTCAATTAACCCAGTTGACGGCAGTAGTTGGGCAAAACCAACAGGAGAGGGAAAAATTTCCCTCTCAACCTCACGCCATTGCTGTCGGTTCTAGTTATCTGGGAGATGGTTCAGGCACAAGTAATTCGAACCCCAGGCTGGAGGAAGCAAAATCGATCACCACTCTCAGAAGTGGGAAGGTGATTGATAAGACGATCCCTCCGAAGCAAAAACCGGTTCCACCTCCGGAGCCGGTCGCTGCACGAGTAGTTGCTCCAGACGTGGGGAAGTATACTGAGAAAAAGAAAGAATCGGAGTCACCTGAGGTGGTGGTGCCCGCACCTGCGGCCCCCACGACTCCATTGCCACCCGTTGCACCATATCCTCATCGCTTGGTGGCAAAGCCGAATGTCAATGTGAACTTCCATATTCTTGAGTTGTTCAAGAAGGTTCAATTTCCTATCTCTTTAATGGAAGCCATTGACGCTATTCCTCAGTTTGCTAAGGTGCTGAAAGAGCTGTGCACATCGAAACGGAGAACTAAGAGTCAGAACAACGTGCTTCTGACGGAGCAAGTGAGCTCCATTCTCCAAGCTGATATTCCGATTAAGCGGAAAGATCTAGGTTGTCCCACCATCCCCATAGCTATTGCGGGTCAGAGTTTTGACAAGGCCTTGCTGGATTTGGGAGCGAGTGTCAATTTGCTCCCATATTCGGTATACTTGAGATTAGGCTTAGGTGATCTTAAAGCCACACCGGTCATGCTACAGTTGGCTGACCGGAGTGTGAGAATTCCCAAGGGGGTAGTGGAGGATGTGTTGATTCAGGTAGGGGAGTTTTTGTTCCCCGTAGATTTCATTGTTTTGGACACGTGTCCAATTCCGGAAGTATTCGAGAAGACTCCCATTATCCTCGGCCGTCCATTTTTAGCCACTTCCAGGGCTGTAATGAATTGCGAAACTGGACAAGTCCAATTATCATTTGGGGACTTGAAGATGGAGGTGAATGTTTTCAATGTGGACAGCCGAGTCAAGGATGATGAGGGTGTGTTTGAGGTGAGCTTGATCGACACACTCGTCCAAGAGCATGTCGAAGGTGTGTTGTACCAAGATCCTTTAGAGATTGCGTTGACCGCCGAGAAGGCGTCGTGTTTTTACCCCCCAGAGGTTGGGAGTCTAGTGGCTATGTTACATATTGATGATATTGGGGACGCTTGTGGTGTGATGTGGGACCCAGGTGAATTGAGATCCTGGTGGGATGGTCCTTACCTAGTGGAGAAAGTCTATCCGAGTGGTGCTGTAGATTGTCGTGACCCTAAGGATAATCATGTGTTTAAAGTCAATGGTCGGCGTCTTAAGCCATATTTGGAGTTTGCCGAGGTAAGAGAGCCAGATTAGGAGTTGGTTGATCCTGTCTATAAGGAAGACCCAGTGGAGTAGGCTTCTTTCAGCCATGTTTGACGGGTAGCTCACGCGTACCATGCTTTTCACCGAGTGTGGACCCGACTCCTAGCAATAGGGGTACCCATCATTGACTTGGGTATTTATAGCTTCGCACGCCGCTATTAAAATAAGGATCGTGTGCCCAGCTCCGGTTAGTAAGGGCGATTTGTGTATTTTCATGTCTGTTTTAGTTTTCAGTTAAAAAGGAAAAAATTGTGGTCCGGTATAGCCACCTAATTTCTAGCCTTATTTGTGTATCTGGGTTTCTAACAATCTTATTGCCGTGTCTCGGATAGTCATAAAAGATGATTGGCTCTGATTTCTTTAAGGAAAAACCTTGAGTGATTTAACCTGTTGAGTCATGACTTACCCGAGATTGTTATGATGACCTTCTCTACACAAATTTAAGTGAGAAATTAGGGAGAAAAGTAGTACCCGTGTCTTTCACGTGACGGAAGTGGTGGTGTATTGTCTTTTTCTGTTCTTGCTTTTTGGTTTTTCTGTGTACGCCCGGATACCACGTGCCGGGCTAGACTGACGTGTTTTGCAGGTTGCACGGTGAGCGTACCTGAAATTCCTCGTATATCGGCCGAGGTCATGGTGGTTGGCTGCCACCCGGAGGTCCAGTTCTTCCCCTTGTTCTTTCAATTTTAATGTCTCCATGCTCTGGGGACATAGCATGTTCTAAGTTGGGGGGAGGGTGTACATGTTTTTCATTTTGTTTTGTTTTTCCAAAAAAAAAAAAAAAAAAGAAAAGGAATTTGGATGTGTGGGTGTAACTATTCTTGGTTGATGACTGCTAATTAGCGCTATAATGGTTGTTGTGCGAGTCGGAGTCTCGATACGATTTCATGGATAGACTTGAGCTCGTGAACATGATGTTTAGGAAGCACTCAGTTAGCCGTATCATCTATAGTTGGATAGTGTTTGATCACTTGAGTTCATGCTTTTCACGCACACTGTCCCACTCTGAGCATTCACTAGCCTTGAATTTGGTTTACATATTATTGATATTTCGGTGTTAGTTGATTGCGCCCACGGGCTTATTGGAACCCCTTTCCTACATTGTGCGCTAAATTGGTATTGCTTATCCGGGCGTTCATTAAGTATTCGGGCAATCGGGGTTTGCTCCCACCGTATTGTTCGCATTACAAGATGGATAGACCTTGTGAAGGCATTGGTTAAATGTGGTTAGTTTGGGTCTCTCCCTAAAGCCTTTTTGACTCGAGCAATTAAGTCTGAGGGGTCTCTTTAAACCTGGTACCCTAAGGCCATCTGGCTTGGGGATGACCGACCTAAAGCTCGTTACATGGGTCAACTAGAAAGCCCGACAGATCCAGGCATTGCACGACCACAAGAAAAATGGAAAAAAAAGAAGGAAAAAGATTAATCAATAGGGGAAGGGGTGAGTTTTTAGAGACACACCGGGCTATTGATATTGTGTGAACTGTTTTCGGGATTAGTGAGTTTCTATGTGTGATTCTCACTTACACGCATGTTATGTGATAAATCCCTATCCGGTCGTAGGTGAGAGGATTAACTTTTGTGCTAAGTTTACTGCGAAGTTCACTTGTTTAACTTTGTCCATGGATGAAATGTCTTGTCTTTGACTTGCCTGACAGTCACTGTAGTGTTTTGAGAAGCTATTGATCGGGTTGAGTTGCATCCCAATGTCCGAGTCCTTTGTGTTTTGTGGGTTATCACTGCTGAAAACCCTCACGAGACTTCACTCGTCCTACCGGGGCCGCCCGGGGGTTTAAAAGATCTATCCTTGTATTTTATTTGTTTTATTCTTTTTGTTGCTCGGGACTAGCAACCTTCAAGTTGGGGGGTGTGATAGGCGCGCAATATCTCAAGATATAAGCGCCTAAGTAGGGCGAATTAGCGCGTTAGAGGCGCGATTTATTCCATTTTCCACTTGATGCGGTGTTGTCTTGTGTTTTTGGTGTTTGTGTCTATTTTGTAGGAAACAGGTCGGAAAAGGGCGCATAAAGTGGACACATGGCGGTCAGGCATGTGGGGCATGGTGGGACCCAAGCAAGGACGACCACACAAGCTGAAAAGTCATTTTAGAGGAGGCGGTATCGATACAGGAGAAGTCCTGTATCGATACCCAGGTCACCAGCAGCGAACAGAAGCTACGGGTATCGATACAGGACTTCTCCTGTATCGATACCGAGTGCCTTAACTTGTGCCGTTTGACTTGCCACGTGTGTTGACTTCGGGGGAGCATAAATACTCCGATTTTAGGTCAAATTAGGGTTCGAAACTTTGTTTAATTTTTGCTTTCAACTAGTAGCCGTTTTTGCTCTGGAGATTCCACTTTCCGGAGGCTTTTCCATTGAAGTTTTTGGAGTTCTGTTCGTTGTTTCAAGTATTTGCTTCGGTAACTTCTATTTTATTTTCATTAGAATCTTCGTTCGCGGGAGTTTGTCCGCGCTTTGTTTTCGGATCTCGGTTTTAATCCATATTTAGTTATTCAAGCATGTTTAATTTCAGAATTTTGATATTTGTTCAATTAAATATGAGTGAGTAGTTCATTAGGGATGGTCGCGGGGTGATTAACACGCCGTGGCCAGGGCTGGTTATGTTCTCGCTCCTATTTCCAGAATTAATAAAGGAAAAAGCAATTTTAGGTTATTAAAGAGCTTTCGTTAGACGTATCCAGGTATTGTCGGAGCCCATGTAACGCGAGGAACGGGGGACCAAAACTCGTTCTTCGCTGTACATGGGTAAACGGCGACCACGAGGATTCGCATCTTTCGGGGTACCTTTTTCTCTCTAAAATCAAACGTTTTTTAGAACACCAAACGGAGCGGAATTATCCGGACCTGGTCACCGTGTTATGAACCCTACGACTGTACTTCCTTTTAGTTAATTAAATCAAAACCAGCTTTTCTCCTATTTCAGTTTAATCACCAATCAAAATCACAAGGGTGGCTACCTAAGAGCCGCGTTAAACTAGCATCCTGAGTTTTTAGTTAAGCACTTTCCACCTTCTCTGTGGATTCGATTCCGGTCTTACCGGGTATTGTGCTACACCGGTCTCCGCCCTACGCTTGGGGCAACCCAGTAATTTAGGCATAGGATTTCGGTCAAGCACACAT
>CAWLAL010000283.1:12500-28984 GCA_963854785.1 Vaccinium vitis-idaea | reverse complement strand
ACACAAATTGTAGTAATATCAATTGTAGCATAATTCATTCCATCATATACTGCAATTCCAGAAGTAACTGAACCTCCAGGTGAATTAATATAAATGTATAACCCTTTAGAATTATCTTCTGCAGTTAAAAATACCATAATACCAACTAATTGGTTTGCTAATTCATCATCCAATTCTTGACATAAGAATAAAACTCTTTCTCGATATAATCGATTGTATAAATCAACCCACTGAGCTGATGGTTCTCCAGGTAAACGAAATGGAACTTTAGGGACTCCAATAGGCATAATTTTTATATTTTAAAAATATTCATTTTTTTTTGTTATTTGTTTTTCTTCTTCAATAAAGTTTAGTAAAAAGAAATATTTATTGCAAATTAGAATCTAATATATGTTAGTCTAAAATAAGTTAAAGCATCATGCAAATCTTGAAAACATCAATTTAGTAATGTAAAAAAATAATTTTTCAATTAATTTGGCTTGTTTTGCTAGTACTTGTACAGATTTTCTTACGGGCTTATCAATAAAAAAACTATGTTTTTTTAGAGGCTAGTAGGACAGCAACTAACAACTAAGTTGCCAGCAACTTACTTTGTTAGCTTTTACTAGTACTTTAAACAAAGTAATTTATAATATTTGCAACAAATTTGCTTTGCTAGTGCAACAAAGCCAAACTTGTTGCAAAGTCTTTTTATAGGCTAGTAATTAGAGAAATTTTCTGTTTCACAATTTAATAAATTTTAATATATTTGGTTAATTTACATACAATTAACTGATTTATTATTCAAATTATTCTCATTTATATATAGGATATATATACATCAGATTTTTGAGAACTAGAAAATTAAAACAATTTTCTAATTAAAAATTATTTTTTACTTAAGTTTATTTGTATTTAAATAGAAAATATTTTTAATATTTTTAGAAAAAAAATAAACTATATTAAATTTAATATATCTTTGTCGGGACTGACGGGATTCGAACCCGCAACATCTGCCGTGACAGGGCAGTACTCTAACCAGTTGAACTACAATCCCTTTTTCATTTGAATTATTTAGATTTGCTTAATACATTATATATCAATATATAATATTAGCTTTTATATATAATTTTCAAGTTTTTATTCTCTATAATTCGATATATATTAAAATTTTCAATTTATTAATGAAATTAAATTATATTTAGTACAAATGGTACAAAAGTTTGGTGTTTTTATTTATCACATTTTATCTACATCCATTAGTATTATTTAAAATAATAATACTTTGTTTAAATGAATTACATTATTAAATAATCTAAACTACATTTTACAAAAAAAATTTTAGATTTTGTATAATTTATAAGTTTATTTAAATCTATTTTGTTTAAAGATAAAATTGGATAAATTTTCAAAATAGATTCAAAATTTAAAATTTGTGTCAAAACTATAGTGAATATATTGAAAATACAAATATTCTAGCAAAGCTAGTCTAGGGTAAAACAAAACTCATTTTATCCAACAAAAGCCTAACGAAATAAGGTTAGTTTAACCAAAAATTTAAATTTTGAATAAAACATATAAAATATAAACATTATTTGTTTTTTAATAAAAATAAGTTTATCTTGAATTTGTACAAATTCAAGATAAATTCATTGTTTCCATTTACAGTTTTGCTTTTTTGCTAATATTTCAACTTTGCAGGGACGAGCCTCTCGTTGCTTTTATTATATTTCAACTTTGTTGAAATATTGGCAAACGGCCAACGGGTCTTTTGCCCCCGTTGTCCCCTTGCTTTGCAAGGCAAAGGGTAAATGAAGTTTTGCTTTATTTATTGACAAGAGTTCGTCTAATTCTTGAAAATAAATAAAGCTTATTTTTTTCAAAAATAAGCTTACCTTTGTTGCACTAGCAAACGCCCTTTGGTAACGAAGTTACCTGCAAGGTTACTTCGTTACAAAACTTTGTTTTATTTTACTGCTGTTTGCGTTACAAACCAACGGGGCTTGTTTTACTACTAGTTGTATTATTAGAATCAAATGGTGTCATTGAAAAAAAAACATTAAATTGGTATTTTTATTCTGAAGGTGTTAATTATAAATAAACTATAATTTTTTTGTTTCAATAATAAATAAAGTAATTTTTTTATAGACTGCAATTTTCTACTTATAAAATTTCTTGTAATTTATATGTAGAAATATATAAACTACATGTATAAACATTATTCATTAATGTAAAAAATAAAAAAAATTATATTTAAAATTTTATTTGTACAAGTAAAAACTTGTCGGGAGATTATCTATTGTGTCTATTTTAGCTTGGATTGAAGATCAAAGAAAACTAAAATTGTTAAATGCACCAAAATATAATCATCCAGTATCGGATGGAAGTAAAGGATTATGGACCCGATGTGATCATTGCGGAGTAATTCTTTATATTAAACATTTAAAAGAAAACCGTCGAGTTTGCTTTGGATGTGGTTATCATCTTCAAATGAATAGCGAAGAAAGAATTGCTCACCTTATTGATGCATGCACATGGCGTCCACTAGATGAAGCTGTTTCTCCATGTGATCCACTAGAATTTTCAGACCAAAAACCATATATTGAACGATTAAAAGAATCACAACAACGAACTGGGCTTCAAGATGCAGTTCAAACTGGTACAGGTCTACTTGATGGTATTCCTGTTGCTTTAGGTGTAATGGATTTCTACTTTATGGGCGGAAGCATGGGTTCAGTTGTGGGGGAAAAAATTACTCGATTAATTGAGTATGCAACTCAAGAAGGATTAACACTTATATTGGTTTGTGCGTCAGGAGGAGCCAGAATGCAAGAAGGCGTTTTAAGTTTAATGCAAATGGCGAAAATTTCAGCAGCATTACAAATTTACCAATCTTGTGCAAATTTACTATATATATCAGTTATAACGTCTCCTACAACTGGAGGAGTTACAGCTAGTTTTGCAATGTTAGGTGATCTTATTTTTGCTGAACCAAAAGCATTAATTGGATTTGCTGGAAGACGAGTTATTGAGCAAACCTTACAAGAACAATTACCTGATGATTTTCAAACAGCAGAATATTTATTACACCACGGTCTCGTTGATTTAATTATTCCTCGATCTTTTTTTAAACCAGCATTATTTGAAACTATTACATTATATAAAGATGCTCCATTAAAGCAAACAGGGAGTATTCCCCATGGAGTACAGCAACACTTAAATTTTGTTACTGAAGAAAAAATACGTAGAAAATACGCAGATTCAAAACAAATAATAATTAGAAAAAATGCATCGTATAGTAAAATACCTGTATCTGAAGTAACTGAACAATTAGGCGAAAACTATTTAGAAAAATTAAAACTTTCTTATAAAAAACACCCTTCAGAATTTTTATATAGAGAAATCTTAACTTGTTTCCAAAGCATGTTTGATTTTTTTGCTTCATCAGAACAGTTTCTTTTTCAAAATTCTTTGAACCCTTCTTTTGTTTTGCAAAACAAAACAATTCAAAGTGATTCGTTAACAAATAAAAGTTTAATTTCAAATAAACAAGAAACATTTGAAAATTTAAAAGAAAATTTGCAACCAATTAATTACGGTGACTCAAATAATAAAATTGCGGAAAATAAAATACAACATAAAAACGAGATTACCGTATTGAATGAGACATTGTTTAATGAATTTATTTTAAAATATTCTTATAATAATTTTATGAGTAATTCGATTATTAAAAAGGAAAATTTGGAAAATCGAGAAATTAATACCAGTAAATTTCAAACAAGTAAAAGAATTATTGAATGGCGGGTTTTATATAGTATTCAAAATAGTGACTCAAAAAAAAATTTTTTAGATATTTTTATAAACGGAAAACATAGAAATTTTTTTTATAAATCAGTGACAACACAAGTTATATAAATAAATATATTCACTAATTTGTACTTATATAAATTTTTTCTTTTTGCTAGTATTTCGCTTTGCTAATAAAAGCAAAATTTTTATTAGCAAAGCGAAATATTAGCAAAAAGAAAAAAAGCTTTGTGTAGTTTTTTATAACATACAACAAAGTTATATGTACATTTAAAAAAAAAAAATAGCACTACTAAAGTAAGCCCCTAAGAAAACAAGTCAATAAAAAAACATAGTTTTTTTTATAGGCTTGTTTTTTTTTTGCTAATAAAAATGAAATTTTTATCAGCAAAAAGAAACTAGCTTTGTAATATTTTTCACACATTTGTGTGAAAAATATTACAAAGGCAACACTTTATCTTATGATTTTAATGATGATTAATTTTTAACTATTTGCAAAATTTTTTTCGATTATATAAAAAATAAGTTTGTTATGAGTATTTTAATAGAGAATCTTTCCAAACAATTTGGTAGTTTTATAGCACTTGATCATGTAAATCTTGAAATAAAAACTGGATCATTGGTTGCTCTTGTAGGCCCGTCTGGGTCAGGAAAATCCACTTTATTGCGGATTATTGCTGGTTTAGATACACCTAACGATGGACGAATTTGGCTTACAGGGCGAGATGCAACATTTTTATCTATCCAAGAACGTGAAATCGGTTTTGTATTCCAAAATTATGCATTATTTAAGCATATGACGGTATATGAAAATATAGCATTTGGTTTAGATGTTCGAAAAAATCAATATTTTACTACTCCTGTTTCTAATAAAAATCGGGATTTGGATAAAAACCGTATCATAAAAATTAATAATGTATTTTTTTCTCAAAACTATTTTGAAAAATTCACTTTTCCGTTTTGCCTTGCAAAGCAAGGGGCAAAAAAAACTTTACAATGGATTAATAATCCATTTACACAACAAAAATATAAACAAGAAGAAATTCAAAATCGTGTATTTGAACTTCTTCAACTTATTCAATTAGAAAAATTTGCTGATCGGTATCCAAATCAACTTTCTGGTGGACAAAGACAACGAGTTGCATTAGCAAGAGCACTTGCAATAGAACCAAAAGTTTTATTGTTAGATGAACCTTTTGGGGCGTTAGATATCAAAGTTAGAAAAGATCTAAGAAATTGGTTGAAACGTTTACATGATCAAGTACCTATTACAACTATGTTTGTAACTCACGATCATCAAGAAGCATTAGAAGTAGCGAATGAAATTGTGCTATTTGATCAAGGCCGAATTTCCCACCTTGGTAATCCACAAGATATATATAAACAACTTACATTAAATTTGATATAAGTAAATTAGGCTTCTAAATGCAGAACAGAATTTATACAAGTATAAACTTATATAAACTTATTGTTTAAAACAGTTTTAACTTTACTTTATTAAGCTAGTCAACAATTTGACTTTGTAATATTTTTCACACAAATGTGTGAAAAATAAAACAAAGCTAGCTACAGTAACGAAGTAACCCTACGGGTAACTTCGTTACCAAAGGGGCCTACTTTGCTAGTCAATTAATTGATTAACAAGTCAATAGCTAACGTATGAATTAAAATTTCTTTAAGTTAAAACACGATCAATAATGATTTACTCAAATAAATCTAAAAATTTATGCATCCAGTTGGATTTGAACCAACGACGTGTTTTACCAAACGGATTATGAGTCCGGTGCAATCGACCACTCTGCCATGAATGCAAACCACTATAAAAATGTTAGAATTTTTTATTCTATATAAATATATGTTGTATTTAGTTTTTAAATTGAGGTATATAATACATAAAAATTATATATGTGAAAATAAAGTTATTAATTGGAATATATGGTATAATAAATAATATTAAATGTTTTTTTTACTATTTCTAATAATGATACACAAAAATTTCATTTTTGTATATTGTTAACAACGTCAATCACCTGTCAATTAATTTGCGACAAGTTTGAACTTGTATTAATAAACGCAAATTAGTGATTAACTTGTATTTCAATTTTGTTGAAATATTAGTCAATAAAATTAAATTGTTAGATAATTTTAAAGTAAATACAAAAAAAATTGTTGTATAATATTTTATTAATAATAACTAAGTAGTATTAAAATTTTAGTAAAATACTATACACAAATTTGTTATTAGTAATAATTTATTACTAATAACAATATAATCAGTATAAATTATATATACAATATATAGTATATTTACTATATTGTATAAATATTTATATAATATTTAAAATTAAAAATAAGGAATATTTTTTATGGCTGCTTCTTATCTACCTTCAATTTTAGTACCACTTGTAGGTTTAGTTTTTCCGGCTGTTACTATGGCTTCTATTTTTCTATATATTGAAAAACAAGAGATTAATTAATTTTTTGTTTTTCTAAAAAAATAAATTAAATATAATTTATAGTAATATATTATATTAAAAATAATAAAAAATTTATAATTTTTATGGAATTTTTATGGAATTTTTCCTTTGCTAATATTTCCGTTTGCTATTAAAAATTTTGTTTTTATAACAAAGCAAGGGACAAAGTTAAAATATAAGCCTGTAAATAAAGCTTTGCTTTATTTACTGACAACGACCAACTACTTAAACAAATTTTCTATGCGTAATAACCTAAATTTACAAAATAATAAGTGGAACAATATAAAATTGTGTTAAATTTAGCTTTGTTAATTTTTCCCTTGCTTTGTAAGGCAAAGGGTAAATAAAAAAGTTTATTCTTTCTTGCTTGAATAGCTTATAAAAAATTTAAACTTATTGATATAGGTTTTTTTAGTAATAATTTTTTCTATAATAAAATTATACACAAAAAATGAAATTTTTGTGTATAATTTTATTATAGAAAAACTAGCTTTTTGTTACACTTTTTAAAAGTTAATTTTTATTAAACAACGGAGTAATGTCTGAGTGGCCGAAAGAGCTCGATTGCTAATCGAGTGTATAGCAAATCTATACCGAGGGTTCGAATCCCTCTTACTCCTAATATTTTAAACAGTAAAAAATTTTTATTTTTATTATCAGATAATAATTAACCGTAGTTTAATACAATATGTTTAGAAGTAGGTAAAATATTTTTTTTTACCTACTTCTAAACATATTGTATTTACTTTTTCTCTTACTTTGCTCCCTTGTCAGTAAATAAAGCAAAGCTTTATTTACAGGTTATAAAAACGAAGTTTTTATTAGCAAAGGGCCTTTGTAATATTTTTCACACAAATGTGTGAAAAATAAAACGAAACTAGCTTCAGTGCTTTCTTTACTGATAAAAGAGAAAGTTAAAATATAAGTCAATAATACATAAGTTTCGTTAATAACGAGATTATTTTACTTTTGTTTAAAATTTAATACAGAAGAATTTATTTCGTATTTGCTAAAAATTCTTCTGTATAATCTTTGATAGCTTCTTTTAAAAGTGTTTCTGCTTCATCTGTAAAAGTGTTAGTAGATTTAACTATTTCACCATATTTAGTTTTGTTAGTACCTAAATATTCACGTAACCCTACTGGTCTACTTGAATTTTGTCTAAGTAACCATTTGTTCCAGCATAATAGTAGCAACTTGATCACTTACAGAAAGTGGAGAACGTTGCTGCTGTTCAGTAATTCACGTAGCCTTTGTCCTCGAGCTAATTGAATTTGCGTAGCTTGATCCAAATCTGAAGCAAATTGTGAAAAAGCTTCCAATTCTGCAAATTGGGCCAATTCTAATTTTATTTTCCAGCTACTTGTTTCATAGCTTTGGTTGCGCTGCTGACCCAACACCGGGAAACTGAAATACCTACATTAATAGCTGACGAATACCTGCATTAAAGATATCAGCAGATAAAAAAATCTGCCCATCTGTGATTGAGATAACGTTTGTAGGAATATAAGCTGACACGTCACCTTCTTGTGTTTCGACAATTGGAAGAGCAGTCATACTTCCACCACCTAAATCATCACTTAATTTGCTGCTCTTTCTAATAATCGTGAATGTAAATAAAATACATCACCTGATAAGCTTCACGTCCGGGAGGACGTCTAATAATAAAGACATTTCTCGATATGCTTGAGCTTGTTTAGACAAATCATCATAAATAACTAATGTATGACGTCCTTTATACATAAAATATTCAGCTAATGCAGCACCAGTATATGGCGCAAGATATTGTAATGTAGCTGGAGAATCCGCAGTTGCTGAGACAATAATTGTATAATCTAAAGCTCCACGTTCTTGTAAAACATTAACAACTTGCGCAATAGAAGATGCTTTTTGCCAATAGCAACGTACACACAAATAACATCTTTTCCTTTTTGATTTAAAATGGTGTCTGTTGCAACAGCAGTTTTTCAGTTTGTCGATCTCCAATAATTAATTCGCGTTGGCCACGTCCAATTGGAATCATAGCATCTACAGAGACTAATCCAGTTTGTAATGGTTCATGAACTGATCGACGAGAAATAATTCCCGGTGCTGCGGATTCAATTAATCGGCTTTCACTAGTAGCAATTCTCCTTTACCATCAATTGCGCGAGCCAATGGATTAACAACTCTTCCTAAATAGCCATCTCCAACAGGAATTTGAGCAATTTTTCCAGTTGCCCTAACTGACGTTCCTTCTTGAACTGTTAGTCCTTCACCCATAAGAACTGCTCCAACATTCTTAGATTCTAAATTTAAAGCAATTCCTATAGTTCCATCATTAATTCTACAAGCTCACCAGCCATAACTTTTTCAAGACCATAAATTCTTGCAATTCCATCTCCAACTTGAAAAACAGTTCCTACATTTACTACTTTTACTTCTTTATTGTACTGTTGAATTTGTTGTCGAATAATACTTGTAATTTCATCAGGTCGAATTTTAACCATTGGTAAATAAACTTCCTAAAATTTAAATAAATTTATACATTTATTTTGTATATTTTATAAAAAATATAGAAATAAATATTGTTATATGTTTGAACTAAATGGAATCGTGTGAAAAATTTGTTTAAAAATAAATTTCGTTGATTAATAAATAAAAATAGATTTTTTTATTTACACAAGTATTTTCATTTAAATACCATTTGCGTAACTAAAAAAGCAAACTTTAAATATTAAATTTAAAAATAAATCAACTTTTCCGTTGCCAATAAAAAACTATGTTTTTTTATAGGCAACGCAAAGAGACATTCAATATCAAATATTTTGCATTAAGCTTTATAATTGTGAATAATACAATATTAGAGTTATTTACTGAAGAATGAAAATTGAGTTTAAACGATTATTTAATTTTTCACGTACTTTATTCAATGCAAGAGAAACAACTTGTTGAGAAACTTGATTAACAGCTTTTTGTTGTTGAAATTTAATTGTTTCTTGTTTTACTTCTTCTAAACGTAAACCATCTTGTTCTGTCTGAGAAATACACTGTTTTTTTTCTTGTTCAGCTGTAAGAATCCCTTGTTCACGTATTTCAGTAGCTTTTTTTTTAGCAAACTCTAACTGAGTTTTTGTTTTATTTAGTTTTTCTTGAGCTTCGGTAGCTTTTTTATCAGCTTCTTCTAAATTATTTAATATAGTTTGTTTACGATTATCTAATAATGATCGTAACGCATTTCCTCCAAACGAAATAACAATCCCAAGGACTACTGATAAATTGATAAGATTCGTTTCTAAAATGTTAAAATTAAACCCAAAGCTTTCTCCCAGCGGGATATGATTTAAAAAAATTAAAATATTCATACAAACCTCTGCTTTTATTCTGCTCTATAGTATTTTTAATAATAAAAAATTACTATCATTTCTTATGTTGAAAAAGCATAGTTTTTTACTACTGTAAAGCTGCTTTTTGAAAAAAAATGACGTAAATTTAGCTTGCAAATAAAAATAAATTTTTATTTGCAAACTATTTATGTATAAAGCTTAACAAAGTAAGGTTAGCAACTTTTATAAAAATAAAATTTTTATAAAAGTTACTTACACGATGCCTTTAAATAAGTAATTTAAAAAGTATATAAAAGTACTAGCTTATAAAAAAAACAAATTTTTATTGACATTGATAAATTCTAAAAAAATAAGCAAAGCTTAGTTTCTAGTAAACCAAAGGAAAATTTTTCAAACCGTTGTCAGCCAAAAAAGCAAAGCTTTATTTACAAATTATAAAAACGTTTTCGAAGAAAACCTGACATACAACAAAGTTGTATGTTTGGAAGTTTTTACTAACAAAAAAAAGCTAATCAATAAAAAAACAAAGTTTTTGTATAGGCTCGTACTTTTACACATTTCTTTTAGGCTCTAAGAAAATAGTTTAGGCTTGCAACAAATGTGTATTTATGCAAATTCTCTTAAAGGTATTAAAGTTTTTTATAGTTTTTTAAACTAGGTAATTTGTAACAAAAAAAAATAATAGTAAAAATTTAAGTTTTTTTATTAATTATCCTGCAAAAGGATTAGCAAAAAGAAGAGCTAAAGCTACAACTAAACCATAAATAGTTAAAGATTCCATAAAAGCAAAACTTAATAGTAATGCGCCACGAATTTTTCCTTCAGCTTCAGGCTGTCTTGCAATTCCTTCAACAGCGTAACCAGCAGCAGTTCCTTGTCCCATTCCAGGACCAATCGCAGCAAGACCAACAGCTAATCCAGCAGCAAGAACAGATGCAGCACCAATAAGTGGGTTCATAAAAATTTTCTCCAATTTTATCAATAAATAAATTTTAATTTTATGTAAATATATTTTCTATCTACATATAAGAATTGTATTATATATTTTATTAAAAAAATAAACTAATGACTAGTATTTTTATTAACAAAATGAATTATCATAAATAATTTTGAGTTTTCCCTTGCTTTGATTATATTTCTCTTTGCTAATAAAAGCTTCGTTTTTATAACCTGTAAATAAAGCTCTGCTTTATTTACTGACAAGAAACGAAGGTGAAATATTAGCAAAGAGAAAACTCTAAATGATAATTTAAGATTGAATTTAAGTTTTTATGCTAAACTAATTTTTTTAGATTTTTTACTAAAGATGAAAGTTTTCAAATTAAACAAAAATCTAAAAAAGAATTCAGAAAATTGTTTTTTATTTCTACTAAAACAACAAAGCTTGTTTTTTCTTTACTAATATTGAATTTTGTTGAAATATAAATAAAGAGTTTTCATGAGCAAAGTTAGCTTGAGGCTTGCTTTTCTTGTAAGAAAATTTACAATAAAAAATTTTTTATAACCTAACGTTTACTAATAACTAATATCAAGTTTGTAACTAATTTGTATTTCGTACAAATTTATTGACAAAAATACAGTAAAACAAAAATGTTTTTCATGTAAATATAAAATAGTTTTATTTATGAATTACTAAATAAAAATTTATAGAAATACAAATGTATCTTTAACAAAAAAAGCAAAACTAGTTTTTGCTTTGCTAATAAAAACTTTGTTTTTATAACAAAGTAAAGAAAGGTTCTTTAAACCATTGTCAGTAAAGAAAGCTTTCTTTACTAGCAAAGCTTTCTTTACTAGCAAAGCTTTCTTACTAGCAAAGGCGCTTTGCGAATAAAAACTTCGTTTTTATAATAAAGCAAGCGGGCAAGGTAAAAAAAAGTACGACAAAACGTTTTCTACGAAAACCTTACATATAATAAAGTTGTATGTTCATGTACTTTGTTGTAAAAATGAAGTTTTTATTAGCAAGCGAGAAGTTTTTATTAGTAAAACCGACCTTTGCTAGCAAACCTAGCTTGCATTTGCTTTGCAAAACAAAAGGGTTTGGTTTGCTAAAAGTTTTATCTGACCAAGGCTAACGAAGTAAGTTGTTGATAAATAAAACTTTGTTTTATTTTATTTACAACTTACTTGTTAGTTGCTGTGCTACAGACTTATATTTAAATAAACTTAAAATATGAGTAAGCAAACAATCATTTTTTAGCAGTAAATTTAATGACCTTCAAGTGCTTCACCAATGTATGCACCTGCTAGTGTAGCAAAAACTAATGCTTGAATAGCACTAGTAAATAAACCTAAAAGCATTAATGGAATTGGAACAACAAGTGGTACTAATGCAATTAAAACACCTACAACAAGTTCGTCTGCTAAAATATTTCCAAAAAGTCGGAAACTTAAAGATAATGGTTTAGTAAAATCTTCTAAAATATTAATAGGGAGTAAAAACGCAGCTGGTTCAATATATCGTTTAAAATATCCTAAACCTTTTTTACGTAATCCTGCATAAAAATATGCTATTGAAGTAAGTAAAGCTAAAGCAACTGTTGTATTAATATCGTTTGTTGGAGCAGCTAATTCACCATGTGGTAACTCAATTAGCCTCCAAGGTAATAATGCTCCAGACCAATTAGAAACAAAAATAAAAAGAAAGATTGTCCCTAAAAACGGGACCCATGTTAAATATTCTTCTTCTCCAATTTGAGTTTTAGCTAAATCACGAATATATTCTGTAATATATTCAGTGAGATTTTGAAAACCGTCTGGGATTTGTTTTAGATTATTATTACCTAAAAATGATATTACAATAATTATTGTAAGAACTACCCATGAAGTTAATAAAACTTGCCCATGTACCGGAAAACCAAAAATATCCCAATAAAAATGTTGTCCAACAGAAACTTCGGAAATATCAAATACTGGATTTATACAATTTAAAACTAAATTTTCGTATGTTTGAGACATAATAATTAAAATAATGAAATTTTTGTTACAATAGAAATATTGTAATGCAACGATTGATTTTTTTAATTTTCAAAACGAAATAAAACTTAATAAAATTTGCTTTGTTTTTATCCCATTAAAATAGCTTGCTACCAAAACTGTAACAAATTTTTCAACAAGTTAGCTTTTGTTAAACAAAATTTTTTTTTAATATTTCAACTTTGTTTTGTGCTTTGTTCCTAAGAAAACAAGCAAAGCTTGTTTTCAAAGGTTCTCCGAACCCTTGCTTTGTTATAAAAACAAAGTTTTTATTAGTAAAGCTAAATAAAAGCTTGTCTTTGTTGGACTACCAAAGCAAGCTTTTGTAATATTTTTCACACATTTGTGTGAAAAATACAACAAAGGAAAAACGAAATTTTGTCTTACTGACCTTTGCTGATAAAAACTTTGTTTTTATAACAAAGCAAACGGGTTTGTCAATAAAAAAACTATGTTTCTTTATAGGCTAGTCAATAAAGCTTTGCTTTATTGACTGACAAGGGTTTAAAAATCCTTGTCTTGCTTTGCTAGAAAAGCAAGCAAAGCTTGCAATAAGTTTGTACTTCTACAAATTTTTTTAGGGACTTGTCAATAAAGAACCTTATTTTTTTTATAGACTAGTATTTGTACAAAAAATTTGTAAATATAAATAATATTTATACTTGTTGAAGAATTAAATTATTTTTTTTTTTGCCCCTAAGAAAACAAGCAAAGCTTGTTTTCAAAGGTTCTCCGAACCCTTGCTTTGTTATAAAAACGAAGTTTTTATTAGAAAAGCGCCTTTGCTAGCAAACCTAGCTTCAGTAACGAAGTTACCCTACGGGTCACTTCGTCACTAAAGGGGCTTGTCAATAAAAAAACTATGTTTTTTTATAGGCTAGTAAATAAAGTTTTGCTTTATTTAAAGTTTTTTATTTCAACTTTGTTGAAATAATAACAAAGAAAAAATTGAAAAATATTTATTTTGTTTTGTTAAAATTCATTGACTAATATTCCAATTTTTGAACTATAAGTAAATAATACACAAAAATTATATTTTTGTGTATTATTTAAAAAATAATTTATTTTTTTAATACAAGTATATCAAAAATTTTTTTTAACCCAAGTATTGAAAATAATTTAGCATCAATCTGGCAAAAAAAATAAAAACGATGAAAAAATTTTTTAATGAACAAATTGTAAATCAATTTGTACAGATACCTTTTGTGTTGTCCCGTTGCTTTGTTATAAAAATGAAGTTTTTATTAGCAAAGGGTAAATAAAACAAAACTTTGTTTACTAACAAAGGCAAATTATAAAAACGTTTTCGAAGAAAACCTGGCATCCAGCTTTGTTGTATGTTTGGAAGTTGTATGCTAGGTTTTCTTCGAAAACGTTGTATGTTGCTAAGAAAACAAAGTTTTTATTAGCAAAAAGAAGCTAGCTTTCTTTTATTTTTCATATATTTGTGTAAAAAATATTACAAAAGCACATTTCTTCATAGGTTACTGAAAACTTTTTAATTTTTTTTACCAGCGGTAATTGCTTGTACAAATTCATTTAAAATTATTTTTAATGATGATACTGAATCATCATTCGCTGGTATGAATAAATCTGCCAGCATTGGATCACAATCAGTATCTAAAATAGTAATACTTCTTAAATTTAATTTTTGACATTCTTTTACAGCATTCATTTCTTCAAGCTGTCCAATAATAATTACTATATCAGGAATTACAACTCATCGTCTGAAGACCGCTTAAATATTTTTGTAATCTTTCTTTTTCTTTTCTATAAGTAGCAGCTTGTTTTTTAGGTAAACTTGCAAATTCATTATTTTTTTCCTGAAGCTCTAATTCATTTAATTTAGTAATAGAAGTTTTTATAGTTTTCCAATTTGTTAACATTCCACCCAACCAACGTTGATTAACAAAATGTGAATCACACTGCAATGCAGCTTGAGCTACCAGTTTAAATGCTTGTTTTTTAGTTCCAACAAATAAAAATTTTTTTCCTTGTGCTGCAGATTCAGTTAAAAATTTTGAAACTTTTTTTAAATGATAATAAGTTTGAATTAAATCAATAATATGAATTCCATTTCTTTCAGCATAAATATATGAAGCCATTTTTGGATTCCATTTTCTAGTCTTATGTCCAAAATGCATTTCAGCTTGTACCATTTCGTTAATACTTGTTACCATAATTTAAAATTAAGTTTTATTTTATTTATTATTTATATTTTTTCTATTTTACATTAAAAAATGTACAACATATACTTATTTTTTGTAAAGCACAAAAATGTGGTTTTAACTAGTTACCACACCTAAAAAGTTTATAGCTAAAATGAGCTCTATAATTTAGCTTAGTCGTCAAATATTTATTACAAACTTCGTGAAAAAAATATTAAACAATATATGAATTTGAATGATTTTTATTTAAATGCATATCTCAATTATACATATCTGAATTCTGTTTACCATATTATTTTTGATATATTATTTATTTTTATTTATTTCAATAAAATGTTGCATTTATAATAGAAATTTACTTACCATATGTCAAAACTTTTTCTTTTTCTACGCTAGTAGTTCTATATGTTTGGTTGTAATTATTTTCAGTTCTTATAAACTGAATTCCTCGTATTCCTTTTTTACCATTTTCTTGAGATTTAACATACATAATTTTTGCTGTTAATAAAGAATTCCAAATTAATCTATAAAAACTAGAATCAGTTAAAACAACTTTTTCGTTTAAAATATGACAATCTTTATTGTAAGCGTTATAAATTTCGCTTGTTGCAATAAAATTACCTTCTTTTTCTTGAATATTTAATTTTATCCAATATATAAGAATAAATTGCTTTGCAACCGGAGCATCCCAAGCTATATCTTCGCTAATTATTTTTTGTAATTTAGACAATGAGTCATTTAATAAATTTTCTGAACTCCCATTACTCCCATTACTCCCATTTGATGAATTCTTTGAATTACCATTCGTTGAAATCTCACTCATTTTATTTTCCCTCAATTTTTTTTTATAGAAGTTGTATATTTTAAATATTATATAATAATTATAAATTTATATTTTTACAAAATAGTTTACTAAAAAAAATACTTTGTTTTTTTATTGTAAAAAATTTGCTTTTGTTAAACAAAATTAAGTTTTGTCTTATTATAAGGTTATGTTGCTAGTACTTGTAAAGAAAATAACTCTCCTAAATTTAATTTTATTATTATAGACGAAAAACTATTTTTAACGATAATATCGTTAGTTAAAAATATGGGAGCAAAGTAATACATTGAATTACAAATAAAACTTTTTAATTCAGCTTCGTTATTTTTTTTATTTTCTAGACAAAATAAAAAAGCAGACATTATATACTGATCAGATTGCCAATTAGATGATGATTTACGTAAATTAACGTCATTTTTTAATAAAGAAGTTCTAATATTATTAGAATTTGCATGCATCACAAATAACTGGGCTGTTTCTAAATTAGAATTCCACTTTTTAACTGAATTATTTGCGTAAAGAGAAAAAATTTTTTCTTCAAAAGTTGTTATTTGAGTTATAAACATATGTCTAACTAATTTAAATTTTAAATAAATTGCAGTTTTGTACTAATCTTATTACTTGTAATTTTTTAAAACTAGAATTTATTGTAGTTTAACTAATAAAATTTTAAAAATTACAAAAATTACAAAACTTTTATTTAAATGTTATTTAATATTTAAATAACTTAACCATTTGTACAACTACAAACTAGTCAAAAGACGAATAATACTGAATAAATGGTATTTCTTTTTGTTTTTCTTGAAAATAAGATAAATTACATTTATGAATAAATTCACTGTTTACAAGCTTTAATAGAACTAATTTTTTTTTAAAATTCTCTAATTGTTCATATGCGAATTTTTTTTTCATTTTGTAAAGGTTG
>CAWLAL010000283.1:0-7500 GCA_963854785.1 Vaccinium vitis-idaea | reverse complement strand
TTACCAACTTGTTGTTTGTCATTTCTTCTTAGGTATTTGCTGCTACATGGGTCGTGAATGGGAACTTTCTTTCCGTTTAGGTATGCGTCCATGGATTGCTGTAGCTTACTCTGCACCAGTTGCAGCTGCTACTGCTGTGTTTATCATTTACCCAATCGGTCAAGGTTCTTTCTCTGATGGAATGCCTTTAGGTATTTCAGGTACATTTAACTTTATGATCGTATTCCAAGCTGAGCACAACATTTTAATGCACCCATTCCACATGTTAGGTGTTGCTGGTGTATTTGGTGGTTCTTTATTCTCAGCTATGCACGGTTCTTTAGTAACTTCATCTTTAATCCGTGAAACTACTGAAAACGAATCAGCTAACGCTGGTTACAAATTCGGTCAAGAAGAAGAAACTTACAACATTGTAGCTGCTCACGGTTACTTTGGTCGTTTAATCTTCCAATACGCTTCTTTCAACAACTCTCGTTCATTACACTTCTTCTTAGCTGCATGGCCTGTAGTTGGAATTTGGTTCACTGCTTTAGGTATCTCAACTATGGCATTTAACTTAAACGGATTCAACTTCAACCAATCAGTTGTAGACTCTCAAGGTCGTGTAATTAACACTTGGGCTGACATTATCAACCGTGCTAACTTAGGTATGGAAGTAATGCACGAGCGTAACGCTCACAACTTCCCACTTGATTTAGCTTCAGTTGAAGCTCCATCAGTAAATGGATAATAAGTTTCAAAATTAGTCATGTAATAATGTAATACTTTATTCCAACCTGCAATTGTAGGTTGGAATATAAATCAACAAATAATCCACTTTCTAATAAGACTTAGATAACTACTAATATAAAAAAAAATGTTTGTGTAGTATTTTTCACATTATTATTTCTAACTATAACTTTGCATATTTTTTTTTTTTGCAGGTGTAAAAACATAGAATCTTTCTTTTTTTTATATTTATGAAAAATATAAATTTTTTATATTATTCAATGAAAAATAGATTTTTTTTATGGAAAATTTTTTGAAAAAATGCATTTGTCTATTTACTGAATTTGCCTGATTTGATAATACAATATTTAATATGTTAAAACATATTATTTTTTGAGATGATTTATGTTTATACAAAACATTCAATTAATAAAAATGCGGAATTTATACAACTACAAATTTTTTATTAAATTAAAATTATTTGTACTAGAAACGGATAAAATTACTTGTCTTCTAATAAGTTTTTACAAATTATTATATCAAAATATTATTTGATTGTTGATAATGCATTTTTTTTTTTAAGTTAGTTTACTTTTTCATATATTTCAGCTGTCGCTAAACTTGTTCTAATCATTCGTTTATAAGTTGGAAACTGGATAACAAGTTTATATTTATACAATTCTTTATGCTTTAAATAAAAAAAGCATAAAAAATTGCACAAATATAAATTTGCCTTTGCTAGTAAAGTTAGCTTTAAACTTGCTTTACTAGTTGAATGAGTTAGTTAACCAATTTATAAATTTAATTGGTCTCCACGAAGGTATTGCAAATATGCTGTTACAAATAATCCTGCTAATGTTACAGGAACTAATCCTAATACAATTCCAGATAAAAGAGGCTCAACCATAAAAACTTTAGTTTTTCTTTCTAAATGTTCAATTTCTACAAATACAAGTTAATTAAAAGTAAAATAAAACTTAAAAAATCTTCAAATAAATATATACTTGTACTAGCAAAGCAAGCACCTAAGAAAACAAGTCAATAAAAAAAACTATGTTTTTTTATAGGCTTATTTTCAAAGATTCTTTAAATTTTTGTTTTGTTATAAAAACGTTTTCGAAGAAAACCTGACATACAACAAAGTTGTATGTTTGGAAGTTTTTATTAGCAAACAAAAGCTAGCTTTGGTAGCTAAGAAAAATTTATTAAAAATTAAATTAATTTAATTTTTAATAAACTTGTATAAATAAATAATGTAAACATTAATACTACAACAAACAAACCTATGTAACTAACAATTGTTAACATAAAAAATTAATATTTTAATAATAAGTAATATTTATCAAATTAAATATAATTATTTTTTGGTAGTAAATAACAAAAAGCGTTATTTACTGTTTAAAATTAAATAAAATAAAACTATATTTACTAGCCTATAAAAAAGTTGTCTTTGCTAGTATTTTAACAAAGTTTTTTATTGACAAGCCGTTTTGGTAAGATAAAACTTTGTTTTATCCAACCCGTAGGGTTACTTCGTTACTGAAGTTAGCTTTGCTAACAAAGGCAAGCCCAGTTTTCAATAAATAAAGCCTTGTTAAAATACTAGCAAAGTAAGCCTGAAGTAAGGCAAAACTTTGTTTTGCCTTTGCTAGTCCAATAAAAGCAGGCTTGTATTTCAACTTTGTTCTTTGCTTTGTTATAAAAACGAAGTTTTTATTAGCAAAGGGAAATATTAGCAAACGGTAACCAACTATTGTATAAACTTCGTTTGTACAATAGTTGCTAACCTTACTTTGTTAGGGTAGTTTAATAAACGCAAATTTGGTGTTTTTAATTAAAAAACCAATAAATTATTGACAATTTGTCAAATATAAAAATAGAATAATGTGTTTTATAAAACACATTATTCTATTTTTTAATTCAGTTATCAACAAGTTTGTATTTGTACTAGCAAAGCAAGCTTGCAGCTAGCTTTTTTTTATTTTTCACACAGATGTGAAAAATATTACAAAAGCAAATTAATTGATAATTAAATAATATTAGAAAAATTTTAGAAATTCATTTCAGCTAATTGTACTTTTTCAAATTGTTTCTTTTAAGAACTAAGAAAATTTGTGCAACTACAACGAATCCAAAAAATACAATTAACCCTTGTACGCGTGCAGGATTTTGCAAAACAATTTCTGTATCCATTTGACCAAAACCACCCACATTTGGATTGTTAGTTAAAGGTTGATCAGCTTGAACTGTTTGCCCTTTTTTAACAAGCAATTCTGGCCCCGCTAAAACTTGATCTACTACTTGCTCACCTGAAGATTTTTCTATAGTAATAGCAAACCCACCTTTTTCTTGATTTGGCTGGATTTCAATAATTTTTCCAGTTGCTGATGCATTCGAAACAGTATTATTACTTTTAGAACCATCTGGATACACTTGCCCGCGTCCTCTATTTGCACCTACATAAATTGGATATTTTAAGTAAGAAATTGATTTGCTTTTACTAGGGTCTGGAGAAAGAATTGGAAATACTATTTCACTATATTTTTTTCCGGGTACAGGTCCAACAACTAAAATATTTTTTTTTTCCTCATTATAAGGTTGAAATGATAATTTACCAATTTTAGATTTTATTTCTTCTGGAATTCGATCTTTTCCAGCTAATTCAAAACCTTGAGGAAGAATAACAACTGCGCCAACATTTAAAGGGCCTTTTTTTCCATTACCTAAAACTTGTTTAATTTGTTGGTCATATGGTATTTTAACTACTGCTTCAAATACAGTGTTTGGCAAAACAGCTTGTGGAACTTCAATCTCTACTGGTTTTTGTGCTAAATGGCAATTTGCACAAACAATACGGCCATTTGCTTCACGTGGATTTTGATAATTTTGCTGAGCATAAATGGGATAAGCTTGTGCATCAAAAATATAGAAAAAATTGAAAAATGAAAAAATAAAAATAAATAGTAAACTAGCTTTTGTTGGACAAAACCAAGTTTTGTCTGACTGCAGTAACGAAGTAACCCTACGGGTAACTTCGTTACCAAAGGGGCTAGCTTTGCTAATAATATTTACTATTTTAGATATTGGATTTGAACTACTTTTATTATACGTTTTTAAGTACAAAAAAACTTGCGTCATAATTAATAATTACATGTAATAAATTAAATTTTCTTCTCATTTTTATAGTATCTCAAAAAAAAAAAGAAAGAAAGTAAATAGAAAAAAAGTACTATGTATTTTATATTTATATTTTAACAGATTTTCATTTTTAATGGAATCCCATTTATAATAAATAAATTTGATAAATAAGTTCAATATTATTAATATGTCATACAAATCTATAAAAAAACAAACTTTGCTTATTTCTTAACAGCTTATTTTATTTTTTTTTTTTAATATTTTACTTTGTTATAAAAACAAAGTTTTATTAGCAAAGTAAAATATAAGCCTGTCTTTGTTCCACTAGCAAACCAAACCTTTGCTAGCAAAGGCTTTGGTAACAAAGTTACGTGCAGGGGCCCTTGTTGGATAAAACGAAGTTTTATCTTACTGCAGCAGGGACGAGCCTAAGAAAAAACAGAGTTTTTTCAAACCAAGGGGGCTTGTCAATAAAAAAACACAGTTTTTTTTTAGGCCAGGCAAAGCCTAAGAAAAAAACGAAGTTTTTTCAAACCAAAGGACAAGGTTACTTCGTTACAAAATAAAGTTTCGTCTTACTGCAAGCTTACTTTGCTAGTAAAGAAAGCAAAACTTTCTTTACTGATAATCGGGCTTACTTTGCTAGTGGAACAAAGGCTAACGAAGTAAGTTGCTGTGCTACAAACTTGTTGCAAAGTTTCTTTTATAAGCTTTTTTCCTGTTTTTTTTTAGTAGCAAAAAAAGTTGTAAAAATTGTGTCAATGAAATTTTTGTGTATTGTTTACTTTTATTTCACCAAAATTGCGTAATATTTATAATAAATTTTATTTAAAACCTCACTTTAAAAAATTATAAAATTAATTAAACAAAATTTCATTAAATACAACGAAATAATTTATTTAAATATTCTCTCACAAATTTATTGAGTTTCAAATTTTATGGGGATGAAACTACTAAGACAATGTAGAAGAAGTTGATTTTACAAGTTTTGTCCAACCTAAATTTTCAAGACTTTGATTACGACGTAATGGTCGAGTTACTAATTCTAAAATATCTCGAGCATTTGTAAAACCATGAATTTGAGCAAAAGTAAACTCAACTGACCATTTTGTACTAATACCGCGAGCTTCGAGTGGGTTTGCGTGTGCCATTCCAGTAATTGCTAAATCGGGTTGTAATTCACGAATTCTTTGAATTTGATTATAATTATCTGGTTTTTCTACGATTCGTGGCATTGGAACATTCATTTTGATACATGTTTCTTCTAAAAGAGATAATTCAGCAGCTTGAAATCGTTTATCCATATATGGTATACCAATTTCATATACTATCATTCCACACCGAATTAAAAAGCGAGCTAAACTTATTCTAATAGATTATCCCCCATAAAAAAAACTGACTTTCCTTTTACAAGCTCAAGATAATCAGTTAAATTTTCCAAATAGCATTTTCACGCTCAACGAGCCCTTGAGGTTCAATATGAAACACTGAGCAGATTTTTTCAATCCAAGCTCGTGTGCCATCTGGACCAATTGGAAAAGGAGCACCGATTAATTTACATTTCCTGCGTCTCATTAATGTAGTTGCAGTTCGACTTAAAAAGGGGTTTACGCCACAAACATAAACATGCTCATTTAATGCAGGTAAATCTGCATATCTCTGCGAAGGTAACCATCCATTTACTTGAATTCCTTGTTTTTGTAATTCAAGATTTAATTGTGTTGTTACTGTACTTGGTAAAGATCCAAATAAAACTAAAGTGGGCTTTTAAATAATGAAACTGCTTCACTTTTGCCTTTCAAAGCAAAGGGATTTGCTTCGCTAGCAAGCGACTCAACCAATTTTTTGTTTTTCGGTGTCGTTAGTCTGGTTACTATTCGAATCTTTTAAATCAGCTTGTATTTGTGAAGCTAAATGGTTTTTTTTTAACAAAACTACGACCTAGAATTGAATGAATTTTTTCTATTGCAGAAGGAGCATTTTTAGAGTGGGTTTTTATATCTTTATTTGTTTTAATTCAACACAATTTTCAGGTACAGTATGCATTTGTTTTTCTAAAAACATACCGACATTATTTTTTTTCTCTAGTATGGTCGACAACGATGAACTAAAGCAGCTAACACAGTATCTTCTCCTTGTGTGAAAGCGTAATCAAGTCCATTTGCTCGTGCTACCACAATAGGAATTTTTATTTCATTTTCTAATCGAGGTGCCATGCCCTCTAAATCCATTTTAATGATTTCAGTTGTACATGTTCCAATCCATACTATAACGCTTGGGTTTCTGTCTTGTTTAATTTGTAAACAAAGTCTTTTTAATTCTTTGTAATCATTCAGCTGAGCAGAAATGTCACCTTCTTCTAATTCTGCATAGCATAACGAGGCTCTGCAAAAATCATAACTCCTAAAGCATTTTGAAGAAAATAGCCACAAGTTTTTGTACCAACGACTAAAAAGAAACTATCTTCAATTTTTTGATATAACCATGCTACACAACTAATAGGACAGAAAGTATGATAATTACCAGTTTCACACTCAAATGTTAAATTTTCAGATAGTGAATCAGACATATTTTTTCTCCTAGTATTTTACTGTATTTAGTTTATTTCTTATATTTTCAGTAATAAATAAAACAATTTTTTTGCAATTTTTTAAGAAAATTTGCTTTTGTTGATAAAACGAAGTTTTATCTTACTGCAAGCTTGCTTTGCTAGTACAAGTACTAGCCTATAAAAAAACTGTGTTTTTTTATTGACTAGCCCCCTTGTCAGGGGCTCGCCCTTGCTGCTGTAGTAAGACAAAACGAAGTTTTGCCTTTGTTGGATAAAACGAAGTTTTATCTTACTGCAGGCTTGCTTTGCTAGTCCAACAAAGGAAAACTTATTGCAAGCAAAGATTGTTTTTTCTTTGCTAATAAAAACTTCCAAACATACAACTTTGTTGTATGTCAGGTTTTCTTCGAAAACGTTTTTATAACCTGTAAATAAAGCTTTGCTTTATTTACTAGCATATAAAAAAACTACGTTTTTTTATTGACAAACCTGCAGCTAGGTTTGCTAGTCTAAGTACTCGCTTATAAAAAAAACTTTGTTTTTTATTAACAAGTCACCTTGCTTTGTTATAAAAACAAAATTTTTATCAGCAAAAACAAGCTTGTGTTTGTTGCAGAGTTTTGTTTTATCAACAAATTTAAATTTAATAAAACATAGTTTTGACAAGTTTGTACTTCTACTAGCAAAAACAAATAGAAATTTTCTATTTAAATATAATTTTTTAAACTACCATAAAATCAAGATTTTCCGTATTACTTTCATTATTTTTCTCATCTGGATTCAAATAAAAATCTGAAAGTAAACTAAATAATTTTCGATCATCTAGTTCATATGCAACGACACCTTCAGGTTGAGAAAGAAGTTGATCTGCAATATTTAAGTAAAAATCACATACATAGACTAAAGATGGTTCAGACTCAGCCATCTCAAAGAGTGTTCGTCCTTTTACTCGTGATATTCTAATATCTTCAATTAACGGTAAAACTTCCAAAACGGGCATTGGACAAGCTTCGACGTATTTATCAATTAAATCTCGCTTAGATGTTCGATTTCCTACTAAACCAACTAATCTAAGTGGATGTGTGCGAGCTTTTTCACGAACT
>CAWLAL010000282.1:0-20724 GCA_963854785.1 Vaccinium vitis-idaea | reverse complement strand
GGAAAGAAAGCAACACGTGGTATGTAATAATCATCGAATGAAGTCAAATCAATCCAATGTATTTCAGAACGCTTTTTGTCCGTTTCACTAGTCAGATCGATAACGCCAAGGGTGACTTGCACATTCGCTTTGCCGGTAAATGGATACCGATGTTCTTCAACCTAGGAAAATGAGATAGGATTGGTACAGTTTGGGCAATTGACATTACTTCTTCAGGATCATCGGAACCTGGATGTGAAATGCGAAAAGCGGGTACATTCGATTCGTCCACTTGTGTGAAGGCAATAAAACGTGAATTATCTGACCACCAAAAACCATCATTGCGATCCATTTCTTCTTGAGCGATAAATTCTGCTAAACCATTCGTTTTATGTGGATGATGACGGGCATCAAATGTCAACCGCCGTGGTTCTGCTGGTGGGATGGAGAGCGCGGTTGAGATGCAATACAGTTCAGAATCTTGAACATAAGCAACGAGTGTGCCATCGGCTGATAATTTCGGATCAAGAATCGGTGTTTGGTGGGATCCCCGTGTCAGTAGACGAAGGATTCTCTTATCATAAAGGTAAAGATCACTGCCGATTGGGACGAGAATTAGGGGTTGCGCTTTATTTTTCGACCAGTGGTAACGAGTGATACCGTAGGTCAATGGTCGTTGAAACTATAATGAACGAATAACAAGAGTACACTGACCTGTTCTGGATCAATCAAAAACACACCTACTTCTCGTCGAAGTTTCTCTTCGTGTGAAAGTTGATCTTCTGTCGATTCATCATTGTCGTCCGGTTCGGCATAAAGAAATTCTCGATCTGTTCGAAGGTCGTATGCGTGCAGCTGCCTGAGTGACGATAGATTGGACGAACGAACATAGGTTAATAGACGATCATCGGGACTGAAGTGTATCGATTCCATCAGACTATAGCCCGGCTGTGAAATTGATGCCACATCTCGGCTTGTTATTCGTCTGCAAGGCATCTGAAATGGATTGTGATCATCTATCGGATAAAGATATTTATTATTGCACCGTGAAAAAAGAGAGAAAAATAATTTTCGAGTGAATCGATCTTGATTATGCATGAAATGAATGCTTGATTTTTAGTGTTAAATCCAGGCAAAAAAACATTAAAATATATATATCGAGAGAAAAAAAGAGGCAGTTTATTATACAGACAGATTAGTTCAATTCTCTTCAGTCACGTTTCTTCTGCTGAACATCTTGTTGAGATTGCTCGTACGACGGCGGCATTTGGCAATTCTGCAATGATCACTTCAATGAATAAAAGAATTTATCGGCCAAGGAAAACATACCGGCTGCTGCTGATTCATTTGTGGCACGTACATTTGACCTCCGTAAGCATTATTCTGATAGGCCGGCTGAGGTGGATATTGCATTGGTGGTTGATATCCATTTGGCATCTGCGGGTACATGCTAGGATTATCCAGTTCTGCGGGGGGTGCAGATGGAACGTCAGGGTATTGAGGAATATATTCCGCCCTTGGAAGTCCTGTGGGCTGTCTTTGATAAACACCTTCATAAGGTGCTTGCGCTGGTGAGACAAACATTTTTGTTTCTAAAATCCAAATCCAAAAGAAGTCAGTCAACATCCAGCAAATGCATCCCACCTGCAAAGTGATTATTTGACGCTTGCGTTGCTTGGTACGATGGTGGTGGTGGTTCGTACAAATTCGCGGCAGCCATGCCATATGATCTACAATCATTCCACTTAGAAAAAGTTGTGCGTCGAAAACAATTATTTACGGTGGCGCAGCTTGGTTTTGACGGTGAACTGAAAGACAGTGCAAACGATCTGTGAAGCGTATGTTTGATCTTAAAAAGGACTTACAAATTGAATTGACCTCACGTAACGCTTTACTAGCATCAATAGCACCACCCGACGAATACGTTAATTGGAACTTAACTTCACCTTGAAATCCACCTAAATCAAATGTCAATCATAACGTCTGTTCTTATCAATTAATTGCTCGGGTAAATATCAACGATGAAACAGAAGGAGAAGAAGAAGAAGAAGAAGAATACATCATTCCAACAATGATCGTCGAGCAAGGAATACAGATTTTATTCTTCTTTACCGTTGTTCGTCTTAATCAACCGATAATCGCAGCGAAATCAGAAACTGATTATTATCGATATTTACAACAATTCGGCTATACACCAAAAGTTGAAGGTCGGCGGCTTTTCACTGTTCTGGCCAAATCATCTTACAAAGAGGGGATACTTAAACTACAGCGTCTCTATAAACTACCGGTAAGTGGATTTGAGTAGTGGGATAACTTATTCGAATCGACAAAATCGTAGGAAACCGGGGAACTTGATGACAGAACCAAAGTATTCATGCAGAAAGCCCGATGTGGAAATCCTGATCTAGGCACTTATGATTCCATTGGACATCCAGTGAATGTTGATAAACCCGAACGTTTAGCCACGAATGTTCAGAGCCGATCAGGAAAGGACAAGCCACAAGAAAGTTCGGACGCACCAACATATTTCTGGCCGAAGAAAACTTTGAAATGGTTTATTGAAAAATATCCCACACGACAAGAACGTCTGAAGAGTGCTGATGATATTCGTCGTATCATGCAACAAGCTTTTCAGGATTGGGAAAAACATTCCGGACTGAAATTTGAAATGGCAAAAACAAGAGATGAAGCGGATCTAAAGATCAAATTCCAATCCGAAGATCATGCCGATGGATATCCATTTGATGGACGCGGTGCCACCTTAGCGCACGCTTTTTATCCAACAACTGGTGACATTCATTTCGATGACGATGAATATTTTACTGATAATTATAAAAATGATTATGAACAGTACACACTGAGACTGATCGCTGCACATGAAATAGGTCATGCACTTGGCTTGTCACATTCATCGGAAGAAGGTGCACTGATGTATCCTCTCTATCAACAGTTCAATTCAACTTATGAACTGCCAGATGATGATCGACGGAGTATACAAACCTTGTATGGAAAACCCTCACCCTCACCCACCATCGAACAACCAGAAATGACTCTATCACCAAGATTCACATCCACATCTGCTTCCAGTCTATTACCAGTTGATAACTGGTGTTCGGGAGAATTTCAAACAGGCTGTGAAGGACCTGATGGTGAACTCTATCTGTTCAACGATAATCAAGTTTGGAGATATCAAGCGAGGAAAAAACGTTCCTGGGATCCGCAACCGACATTGATTAGCGAGCGTTTTCCATCCTTAATTGACACAACAATCACCGCTTGTGTGAAATCATCGATGGGTTACACATATTTATTTCGAAATTATCGCATGTGGAAATTAAAAACCCATTGGGCAGTGGATGGACCACATATCTTACACGGAAAACATTACCCGCAAAATCCACGTGTGGCTTTATTACACCAGAATGCAGTCTATCAGATACGTAACCGTTTGATCTATCGTTTAGATGAATTTGATTACGACAGAGAAGTGGAAATTCGTACGATTGATGCAATCCTGAACCCACCACCACAGGAACCGATTCAATCGGGTTTTACATACGACAAACGGCATTATATATTCACAAAAGGATTGGTTTATGTCTACGATTCCACAACTGGAGTTCTGTTGCCTAGTTATCCCAAATCGATCTCTAATGGGTGGTTTGCATGTGAGTCAGCATCAAATTCGAAAAACAAATCGACAACAACAAAAAGAACAACAGCAGCTACAATGTGGACATCAACAATGAACTCATCTCCCAATCATGATGAAAGTGAGGATGACTACCATTTCCATCATCACCATCACCATCATCATCACCATCGACCAAGACGACCATTTCCACATCATCATCATCATCGTCGTCCGCCACCTCCTCCCCCTCATGATTATCGTGGTCCTCCTTTTCCTCCTTATGAATATCGTCCTTTTCCATCGCCTCCTGAATATCGTCGGCGTTGGAACGAATAAAACAAAGGACCTTTCGACTTTTAAACATGAACTTTTTGAACTGGAAATAATCATGTATTCGAATAAAAGCTATATCCGATGATAGTAGATGAGTACAGCAATCATCGATGTGTCTACTTTTCACCGCCTAGATCAGACGAACTCGAACGGTTGCTATTTGTGTCGGATCTGCTCTCTATCTTACTACTAAACACGCATCTCGGATCGCAATTAGCTAGGAGGACTTACCATTAGGATGGGACGCCACAATACCAGAAATATAGTTAGCACCAAATATCGGTTGTTCAACACGGAGATTTCTCATGTACATAAAAGCCACCGCGAATGAGAGTAAATTATCTCGTTCATCGTCACTAAGAAATATCATTCGATGGGTTGTTACGAAAACTTTTCCCTTGTGTTTTCCACGGAACACTTCACCACACTGACGACTGGCATCATCAAATGTTAATGTGACGTTCTTCGAATGATTGACAATTCTAAAACAGGTGGATGAAAGAAAAGAGGAATTGTTCTATTGAACTATTCGGGGAACTGACTGTTCGCCCTGGTAGAGCAAAAGGCCGCCTTGATAATGGGCTTGGTTGATTGACATATCCTCGGGTAAGAGTTAACAAATAAAAGTAATTGTTGACGAAGAATGGTTAAAATATTCGATCAATAAAATCGGTATTGGCCGAAAGATCTCTCTGGGTGCAAATGATTTTCGTAATATTGAGTAAATAATCCAGATTTTTCTAACGTAGAAGAAGGAGAAGAAGAATACCCATAGGTAAAAGGCGAACCAGTAGTTTCGTTCTTCCTTTTTCAGGGCTAATAATTTCAAAAATTAGAAAATCTTTTCACGTACATTATTATTCAAGTCGATCCGATATAGTTGATCTAGTCAAAAACAACGAGTTGCTCAACCATTAGGCCATTGTTAACTAGCGCCATCTGCTGAAGACAGTTCGCCTGAGAAATATCAAAGATTTTGATCAGCATATTCCCTCTCAGATGGACACATGCATTCTATCCTTGTAAAGCGAACTGTTGTCACTGTTCAAGCAGACATCTTCTTGGTATCGGTACCTAAAAGATTATAGATAAACAAAAAAGGCCTATAAACATTCGAAGATCATTGTGTAACATGTTTTGAGGTTGTATCAAATGAAAAATCCTTATCGGTGTTGATTCCATTAGCTAGTAAAAGGATTTGTTTGCTCTTCTTCTCTGGAAACAAACTCAAAATTATCCTCTATCACTGGTAAAAATTTCAAATCGTTTGGATCGACATCTGGTAGAGATGTTTAAATTTCTTATCGCCATGTTACTTATGGACTACCCTGTATTGCAATATTTATTAGTATTTAGCAGCTACATGCTTAACAGTACGAACATTCACTAGACATTACCATAATTAGAAGCATATAAAAAGATGAACAAATTCCGTGTTGATGTCTATTCTTGTGATTATGATTTCTTCAGCATCTAATCGCTCCATTACCACTCTTTATGCCGAAACCACAGACGCTGACTATGAAATAGAAATGAAATGACTGAAATGCATTTCCAAACAAAAGGACGAACACTTACCATCGATGTTTCCGTGAGCGAAGTCCGAATTGCCAACTGAAATGAAATAGAAATGGTATAGAGTAATGAACCAAGAAATGGAAAAAGCAAATCATTGATGCTTTACAAAGTTATCTTCTCTATTCTCTTTACAATCGATTGATAGATCGTGTACTCACAAATACATGCGTTTTATGAATGAAACATTGTCGTCAAATACTGCATGGAGATTCCAAAGACTTTTCTACCTTGTCTAGTGCTATTGCCCATTCATACAGGCTTTGAACAATCATATGAATAGAAGTTACCTTCTATTCACGATCTTCGTTACATGAGCATTCCTAAGAGACTGTCTTTCCTTTCTCTCAGCTTAGTCAAACGTCAAAAAGTAAACTCCATCTGTTTCAGAAACATATCTCACCTTTAGTCGCATCTAATACCCAGCAAAAAGTGACTCTATTGTTTTGCTGTCGAACAGTTTAACAGTTCATACAACTCAAAGATCACTACAGATGACTGTTACCAACATGATCAATCTTATCCTGCCTATTTCTTGTACAGCTAAACATAGTACCCATGACAGTCACTTACAATCAACGATACCACCACGCGTTTTGAATGTTTTCAAATCCGAACTTCCAGCAGATTCACTTGTTTGTGTTTGAACTAGGAAAGAGGCAAAGAGATAACTATTGACAAAAATGAATGTGACTTACGATCATCGGTAAACGCTGAACTAGTCTCGACGAATCGCTCATCAGCAACAGGAACAGCATTTATTTGATGCACAGCCAGGATGGCCATAGTGCACAATAATAAGCAGTACACACTGAGTGAATTCATAGTAAGTGATTGACGTCGACGATGAAGAAAAATTAGCTGAATGATAGACACTGAGCCAGTTGCATGACTATTTATATGCATAACATCCACCTAATCGTTTCTCTTTGCTCGTTCGCGATTGTATTGTAGAGAGAGCGAAAGGAATGCCTAGATATCCCAATAAACAATAACGTTCTCTCTCGTTTACCTCGAACGAACACATATTCGACTAACCTATATTTGATTTGATTTCACATTTCTTTGCGTTGTTCATTATCCCGCGGAAGATATCAATCGTCGACGACGACTGTTTTACTACCGGAAACACAATCATCGATCGGCTGTGATGACCATAAACGAAAACACATTCCTCTTTCTCGTGCTCTAAAGACGACGAACGAGAACCGACGTCATACATCGATATATTGCTCCCAATCGAATCGACTAGGCGACAAATATTCGTTCATGTGATGGTCACAAAGGTCATCTGGCAGACCATAGAGAAACAAAATAATAGAATCGAAAATGAAAATAGTTTGGGAATATATGGTGAGGTTTCTATAGTCGTATTTTCATAGTTCTCGCGGTATCGTTATATTGCAAAAAGGTGTGAAGGTATTTAGCTCTTCTCCTTGCTCACATTTGTCGATCTTGAACAAATTTGTGAAGAACATGCAGTTCCTTTGTTACATTTCATCGCTCTCAATCAACAGAACTTCTGATCACGCGATCTCAGAAGTTGTCTTTCGCTCTGCATTCAACTCGAAGAACAATTACCATGCGCATCCACTCTTCTCTTCTGTAGATCTACGTCGATAGAAACGAGTGAGAATTTGGTGGAAGATTTGTTCGATGTCGAAACAGGTTATGAAGAACACAACAAGCGAAAAGATCATTTGCGACGAAAGTGTAGTTGTACTCTTCGAAAGACGCAATGAAATCAGCTTCTCCCTCTGTCTGATACTTTCATTATTTTGTTAGTCCTATCTCTTGCGGATAAGTGTCTCCTTGTTGTCTGTCCTTCGATTGCAAACATCTTTCGATCCAACATCACTCTCATCATTTGATTCACATGGCAAAACGAACAGTCTTAATTCTTTCCAACTACCGTTCGAAATCGATAGTCCCTCAGGTAATGTTTGTTGCCTCACGATTCGCCTCTCAAGTGTAACATCGACAAAACGCGCTAACAGCTACGAAATATCGACAAGAAATCAAGAGAAATCAGTATCTCATATACTATTGTTTTGTGTTCTGCTGATTTGTGAGAGGGAAAGAAGCTCTTTGACAGATCTATGAATAAAGATATTTCATCGAGAACTATCACATTGACAGTGAAGATGACATCATTACTTCTCATCTTGCTTTTGTCTGATGGCATTCGAACGATAGTGACGCATGAAAGTTCAAGGAAAGAAGAAGTCCTCGCTGAAGCTGTTTTCAATCAGTGCACATTGTTATACTCACGCGTTGATTGTGACGAAGAATGTATCATCATCGTCCACATCTATGCTAGTAGTGTGCGTGTCCAAAGGAAAACAAAGCATCTCCACAATCAGTTCATCTGATCAATATCAAATGCACCGTCTGAACGACATCACAATACATCAGTACTCCATCAAAGAAAGTACCTTCTCTCTGTAGATCTGCAGCTTTGATGTGTTTTGACAGTAATGCTTTATGCAAGAAAACCGCGCAATACTACAGTAGCATGAATACATATATAGGACAGGAACAGTGTGCTATCATTCACAGCCATACGTGCAGTGATCGAGTCGAAGAATTTGTTTCTCAAAAGACGTCTTCATATATCTGCTCGTTAATGTGATTAGTCAGCTTTAACTGCAAACTCTAAAAACATTTCAGTCGTTCTCTCCCTGGCAACGAACTTCTGCTAATAAACAGGTAATGTGCGTCAATATCAGGGATCGTGTCGGCCACCCAGTCACAGTGAGAAAAGTTTGTGAAGCACTCAGTTCGACAACTGCTCGTTAACCGAAGACATCGAAGGTCGACCAAGTGTAAGAGAACTAGTTGTTTTTTTCACAATGAATTTCCTGTGTTGATTTCATCTTCGAGTAACAAGACTTTGCATTTGCTGTGAGCGAGCGCACAAGCATGCTGGTGTTTTTATCGAGAGATATCGATGTGATGATTCACTCTCACTTTTATTTGTTCGTCTTGTGTCGTCGTTGTCGTCGTCGGCCGTATACTATGTCGGTCGAAGTAGAAATAGAAATCAAATAGTTGTTCCGCTTGTTTACTGCGAAGACAGAAGATGTGACTCTTTGTTGCCATATGTGTTCATTCTTTCCTCTCTCCGATATGATCCTCAATGACAGAAGAGAAGCAATTGGCTGAATAGTGTGTCTATAAATAGTGATGAAACTGGATCAGTTGATATCATTCACTTGATTTTTCTTTATCATCTTCAATTGCATCCAACATGAATTCGTTCACTGTGTACCGCTTAGTATTGTGCACCATGGTCATCTTTGTTGTACATGAAACAAATGCTGCTCCTCTTGTTGATCAGTCAGTTGTCGAGACTAGTTCACCACCTATTGCTGATCGTAAGTCGTGTCTGCTTCAATAGACTCTGATCATCTCTTCTTTCTCCTAGCTGAAAAAGTGACACGTGAAGCAGTTCAGAAGTTGGACTCGAAAGCATTCGATAAACGCTTCGATCGTAAGTGTTCTCGTTCTTTGGTATGCTCTGAACAGGCAAATCACAGGCACGAAAGTGTTCCCTGTTGATTGGTTGACAGCTGTGTGAGTTGAGGAGGGCAGAAGAACATTCTTCTTTGCACTTTAGTGACTGATGACAATGTCTTGTTGGCCGGGGAGACGCACGCGTCTATCCGAGTGTATGACACATGTTACTAGTAGTTTGTTTGTTTGCTTGTTTGTAACGATACAAGTGCAAAGATTTGAGACGAATGGCCATGCATTGTTTCTTTTTTTCTGCTTTAGCGTCTCAGTTGTTTGATCGTTATATCGGAAAGCGTTATATCGGAAATCGTTATAATAGAAATCGTTATAACAGACATGGTTATAATAGAAATCGTTATAACAGACATGGTTATAATAGAAATCGTTATATTCCAAATCCTTATAATATAAATCCTTATATTATAAATCGTTATATTACAGTGATAAACAGTAAGTATCTATTGAATTGATTTCGAACATTTGATTGATTTGTGCTTGTGTTTCTTATAGCAAAAGTGTGTGGCAACGGTGCGATCGATTTGAAAAAGGGAAGTATCAGGTGTTAATAAACTGATCATCAGCAGAACTGCAACTGCTCATCGTGCTCTTGTAACTTGCTCATGATTCTGACATTGTCTTGTGAATGTTTATATTGTGAAGAATGTAGTTGTGAAATACTAATAAATGATGAGATATACAACAATGATCAATTATGTTGATTCTAGAATTAGAGTCTGAAGAAGATTGACACGAGAGAAAGATCGTGCCTAGCCGGATATAAATTCCACTTTTATTTTTCATCCTTGGATTTGCTTGACATTGTCAGTGTGAGAACGTTTTTGATCTAAAAAACAGAATAATATTTATATGCATTGAAATATCATTAGAGCAAATAAGTTTGAGCTTTTGCAATTAATGCATACTAAGCAAATAAGTATGATTAGTGCAAATCAAAATGGATTGTTCGAGCTCGCGAGGTGAAGAATAAATGAAAACGATTCCTATTTCTCATTTATAAATCATTTATCCATCTTTTAATTAGAGAAATTTTTCTAAAAACTAAATTAATAGTTCACAAGGAAACGGTTTGTCGGGAGTAGTGCGGAGTTCGAAGTTGATTGAATTTTTTAAAGATTTCTCAATACTGTATCTTTCAGTATTTCTGGGGTCAACTGACATTGCCACTCGTGTTTTTTTAAATTTTACTACCGCACTTTCTTTATTCATTCACCATTCCACATAGGAGGAAAGTATGAAATAGGTTTCATTCGATGCCACATCCACTTCGAACAACGAATCGAGTTTTAAAGTATAACATCTGTGTTAGGAAAAGGGCAATATTTTCTGAGTTGCAGTGTGAAGTGCGAAATAAGCATGTTTTCTTTGTTTGTCCCTTTCACGTCAACGTAAGGACGCTCAAGTGGTTTCGATATCTTACATCCTGTACACAGGTCGAGATCTTCGAAATCCAGATACGATCGTATACGGAGTTTTTACGACCGTGCGTGTTTCACCTGGATTTATCAACAAATCTGAGACATTCACCGCGACAATCGTAAACGGTCGTATAGTATGAAATGGTTTGTGCTTGAAAGTGAGTATAGGTGGCTGTAGATGTGAGTAGAGATATAGGTTATGGTTAATTGCATGACAACCACACCATCCTTATGTAGAGATCATGACTTGCAATTTCGCTGAAGAGCATCAAAGAAAGCGATCGTCTTTCGATACAATTCAATTCGCACTATTTCGAAATAAAAAATCACTCCACAATGCTTCCTATCCGAATGAAGTGCATAACTTATCAGCCAAAATAGTCTCATATGATGAAGGATTCGTGTTCACCAATGCAAATGTGTTTTTGTTGCTCAGCAACATATGGATCTCACTGTAGAGTACGTCTCTTCGGCAATAGTTCAACCTTCCTCTGCTAACAATGACAATGATCCACCACTGAGTAATGATATGCATCACCATTTAGAACCCATATTCGTCTACTTCATGAGTGCAGTAAACACTCGATCCAGCCTAAGCTAAAAACACTAATTTGACTTCCAGATTTAACATCAACTGATCAAAGACCGCATCTCACCACACTTCTCGCGAGTCGCCGATTTTCCCTGCATCTCACACGATCATGTCTGTTCATGATAATATATTCTTAATGACTTTAATCTCTTAAGAATGAGTTAGAAAACAACGACACCAAAACCATCAGACTTCCTTTGAGTGTGTCCTTCTGCTCACATCTGATTGACTTCGAAAAATCTTCTTTTTTTACGCCGTGTTTTATTATTAATTCAACTAATCACAATAGAAAAAAGAACAAGACATCGAAGATTCACTAGAGACTTTGACGTTGTGGAATTGAATTAGAGTGAACCGAGCTATTCAGATCATTTTCCATTTTCAGCCTTGAGAGCACTCAAGTCTTCCATTATTGATATTGACATTACCATTACCACAGTTGATATCTATAAAGACAGTCGCAAAGATATCGGTGAATGACATCATTCACTAGTGTGGTGCTGACACTTACCATCGCGGCGACTGTGAAGAACAAAATCGGCTAAAATACACAAAACAATATGAAAAGTACGCCAATTACTGATGATAACAGGCATTCTCATCAATCTTGCTCTTGTCATACTACTCGTTTTCCTATCTTTTTCATGTTGACTTCTATCGTCTGAGAGATGTCAATAACAGTCACACTTGTAGCTGGAATATCCATCGATAGAAGTGCATTAAAATCACTAACTACCACAAGTCACACTTTCCCAGATGGAAAATCATGACTCGCACGTTCTATTCACTCCTACATTATTTCCTTTTTAACAGCAGCGTCACCACCTGTTCCAAAGGATTTCTGTCTTAGGAATAGCTGCATTCAGCAAAATCTCATATCGCCCATCATTTCGCTTTCTCTATCGAACAGATCACTCATGACTGCAATATCACAAACACTTACCATCGGTTTTCGATGTTTCTGTGCTAAGTTTTTCGTCAAATGAAGTTAGTTTTGAATTATCTAAACATGAAGTACACATATATCTATGACAACTTTGTTGAAACCAATAAAACTACCGCGGAAATCAGGTGTTGAAGAAGCCTCGACGAATGATTCGCCACCAACAGGAACAGCATTTGTTTGATGTACAGTCAAGATGACCATAGTGCACAATAATAAGCAATACACTGTGAACGAATTCATGGTGGGTGTGATGAACGATGTCAACGATGGAGAAATGAGCTGAATGATACTGATTGATCCAGTTGCATCACTATTTATAGGCACAATATCCAACCAATGGTTTCTCTTTTCTCGTTCGCGATCACTTCGAAGAAAGGGGAAAGAGAAAAAGATCTGGATATGACAACAAACAATGACATTTTCTCTCGTTTACCTCGAACGAACGTATATTCGACTAATATATATTTGATTTCATGTCACTTGCGTTTGTTTGGCTTATTGCCCACCGTAAGTTATCAGTCGACGACAACGATCATCGGTCGACGAACATGGCAATGAGCAAAAAAGACGCCTTCTTCTTTTACTAGATCGACAGCGAACAAGAAGCCGAACCGATATCATACATCAGTACACTGTTCGTGGTTGAATGAAGTAGGCCACAAGCCGTCCGACGGCACACTGAAACAGAAAACAATTTGTGAGTGCGTGACGAGGTTTCTCTAGTAGTGCTTTGAAAGTTTTTGTGGCTTCCGCATCCCAGAACGGAGTGAGGGTATTTTTCTCATTTGTTCACCACCTGGAGTAGCATTCTGAGAAATACGCAGCTCGATTATCACATTTCATCACTTTCAGCCAGGAAAACACCAAAAGATCATATGTAATGGAAGTGTAATTGTAGTCTTCAAGAGAAGCAATGAAGTCATCTTCCTAGCATCTCGTCACTTGATTCATGAAGAAAATAAAGATTCAAACACATTGTTGACCTCTCAGTTCAAAGCGATCGTTCCTCGGAAGATGTTTTCGATCGATGTATAGATTGTTAGCCTCAAACCGTTGCGAGGCTGAGAACAATAGAAGACATCGGCATCGATGTCAATGGTGTCACTGATCATGCAAGTAAAGCAAGCATATAGACATATAGCCAGTGCATCTGCTCAATATCGAATGCGTCAGTTATCGGAAAAATTGAACAGATCGGACTTCCAGCTAACATCAGCGCCAATCGATCATCCATCAAAGGAAATATCTTCTCTCTGCCGATCTACGTCGTCGATTTCTTTCGACAAACATGCTTCATCGGAGAAAACTTAGCAATACTATGCTGAATGCATACACAGCACAGGGTCAGTTCGCTATCATCGTCGTCCCACACGCAAATGACGTGCGGTGGTGATTGAGTCGAAGTAGAAATAGAAGTCAAATAGTTGTTCCACTTGTTTACCGCGAGGACAGAAGATGTAACTCTTTGTTGCCATATGTATTCATTCTTCCCTCTCTCCGATATGATCACGAACTAGAAAAGCCAAACGATTGGTTGGATGTTGTGTCTATAAATAGTGATATAACTACATCATTTCGTATCATTCAGCTCGTTTCTTCGTCATCGTCGCCGTCAATTGCACCGATCATGAATTCATTCACTGTGCACTGCTTATTATTATGCACCTTGATCATCTTGGCTGTGCATCAAACAAATGCTCGTGCTATGACTCCCGACTTCGATCTGCCGATAACGACGTTCCCGGAAAGCCACGAGGAAGGTATTGTCTACGCACTACTCTTCACGTGCACCTTGGACGAAAGAACAACTGCAAACAAACGTCACTTCTGTGTACACACAGATAGAGACAGCAACTTAGCTAAACCTGCAAATTTGAGCTGATCTCATTGGAAATAATCACTATAGCCAGAGTGGGGTAGTCGTGAGAAAGAATTAAACCTTGTGCAGACTCTGCCACATTTCTTCGGATATCACATCCTCAATTCAAACTGTGATCTCTAGTGTCGTCATTTAGCTCTGTCCCGTATACTGTTAACTATCGCGAGCGAATAACGCTAGATTACCCCTTGACACGATGCCATAGTGAGTCATTCACTTGACCATGTTGTGAATAATCGATGTATGTGAAGGATGTTGCTGAACTTGATTGTTGATGTTTTAGGTCATGATGGTGATAGCAGTGGCAATGTGAATTGTCCTCCATCAGCTAGCAGTAAGTCGTTTTCCTCTTCAACTTTTTTGTTGCTTCGTCTCTGCCCAGTAGTAAGTTGAGACGAAACAGTTCTCTTGCATTCGACAACAGAGTCGTTAGGGCATCGTGTTGAAAGATGTCGATGTTGAAGAGAAGATAGGGACCAGCTTGTCTCCTGAGAAAGATGCAATAGGTGGAAGAGTCTCGTACACGACTCGAATGTGAGCAAACATCAGTTGACTGGCAATTGACGATGTTGACAAAGGGCAAGAGGAAGATGTTTAGGAGTGTCATCGAGTTTGGATCGTAGTCAGATGCATAAGTTCATTTGCTTTTAGTTGAGCGAACACTGGAACGTTCTCATTGATCTCATCTACCGCATTTTCTCTTTTCACTTCTAGGCGTGAATTCTCAAGGGGGAAAGGGTAAGCATCGACAGCTTCGCTTGCAAGCATGTGACTGATGTGGAACGATTTGGCTTTTCTAGACCTGAACTTTGCCAACGGTGACGTGTCCATCGACGGTAAAGATGTTATCTGTCGTCAATGAATCGACCCAGAAAGATGACAACAGTGGACTTTCTGACTAGTGTGTGAACAATTGTTGATACTGATGTGTGAAGTAGAATTAATTATTTTCTCTGGCTGTAGTTGTTGTGATTAGTTGAATAGAAAATAAAATGCATCTTGAGAAACGAGAAATGGTGTGTTTTGATGGACAAGGAAAATGACAGAGAAAGAGATTTAAAAGACAACGTGTATCGATCGTGTGGCAACGGCAACAGTTGTCTGTGTTGCTGTGAGATTGCCACGGTGTTGTCAAAACGAAGAGAAATGTCGATGTGCATATCTACGACTGCGGAGTTCGTCAGTACTTCACGCTCTTTCTCATTTAAATCGTTACAGTCTGCAAACACCTTAGAGAGCATGCTATGGATGATGACATGTGAACAGCTTTTTGTTTTATTATACATCTGATACATTTATGTCTAGTGTGTGAAGTGATTATCGGTTAGTATAGACCCTCTTGATCGATACATTTTCATCGAAGAACATAGAAATGATCACTGATGAGAAAAGTATCTCAAGTCTTCGTCACATGCTCGAACGAGATCTATGTCAGTCGGTAGAACTCGATGAGTATATCACAGCAGCAAGAAACATATTTCCTCCACTCGTCATTTCCAATGAGTTCGCTGATCATGCTTCTTCGATGAAGCCTCAGGTATAGACATCAGATTTGTCGATCCATAGTTGTTTCTTGTTTTGCTACAGATGCCAATGATGGCTCATCTAACCATGCTCACAACAACATCCTTCTCAAGACAACATTCCATACATACAAATCTCTTAAGAAATCTGTTCGAAATATCAGTGCCAACCAACACATCATTCGTCGTTATTTTATCGACTGCGTGATTCCTGGTCATCGGCATCATCACAGATGATCATCTCATTCATTTTTCCTTCTCAACTCACTCGCTTCTTCTCCTATTCCTAGACTCTATACTTTTTCTTGCTTCTCATTCTCGAAAGAAAGATTTGACAAATGCACAACAATAACTACCTCTCATATGATCTTCTCTTCGATCGCACGAGGAGAAATCATTCTGTTTTAATTCATATATGACTATGGAAAGAAGAACATCAACAACAAACCATTTGTCATCTCCACATCTACAAACTACAATACAGAACCCTCGAGTACACAGTCAGAATCATTTCAAACAAACAAACATCTCTTATCTTATTGACGGACCATCAAACCAAACCAAACACCAAAGCCAGAACTCCAAAGTGCAACTGTTTGAACGATGATGGACTCTCTATTCGATCAGATATCATCTGTTCAAAAGCTCATCTCTACTTATTTTTTTGCAACAATCTTTTTTCTCTTATTAAACTTGTCTCGGCGAACAAGAGAATCGATCACATTCTAGTCATTGAACTCGTCCTTTTCATTCTTCTTCTTCTTCTGCTACTGGTTATCACTGCACTTCATCTTACTTTCTTCATCATGTTCAGCAACTTCTTTCTAGCTGTCCACAACTCTCTTAAACAACCACTCTCAAATCTATATGAATGTGTATATATATACAGAGAGAGATGTTTTTATATTTGATCATTTATTAGTATTTCATCGCTACATTCTTCACAGTACAAAAATTCACAAGACAATATCAGAATCATGAGCAAGCTACAAGAGCACGATGAGCAGTTGCAGTTCTTATAATGATGAGTCTAACTACAATCGATATCTCCATTACACTTTTGCTACGAGAGGACACAAACACAAATCAATCGAATGTTCGAAATCAATTCGACAGACACTCACTGTTCACCTTTCCAACATTACCATTAGACCACCCAAAGGCTAAAACAGAAAGAAAGAAACAATGCATGGCCATTCGTCTCAAATCTTTGCACTTGTATCGTTTACATACAAGCAAACAAACAAACTACTTGTAACATGTGTCATACACATAGATACACGCCTGTGTCTCTGGCTGACATTCGTCGCAATCAACAGGAAACACTCTCGTGTCTCTGATTTGCCTGTTCAAAACATAGAAAAGAACGAGAACACTTACGATCGAAGCGCTTATCGAATGCTTCGAGTCCAACTTCTGAACTGCTTCACGTGGCACTTTTTTCAGCTAGGAGAAAGAAGAGATGATCAGAGTCTATTGAAGCAGACACGACTTACGATCAGCAATAGGTGGTGAACTAGTCTCGACAACTGACTGATCAACAAGAGGAGCAGCATTTGTTTGATGTACAACAAAGATGACCATGGTGCACAATACTAAGCGGTACACAGTGAACGAATTCATGTTGGATGCAATTGAAGATGATAAAGAAAAATCAAGTGATTGATATCAACTGATCCAGTTTCATCACTATTATAGACACACTATTCAGCCAATTGCTTCTCTTCTGTCATTGAGGAATCATATCGGAGAGAGGAAAGAATGAACACATATGGCAACAAAGAGTCACATCTTCTGTCTTCGCAGTAAACAAGCGGAACAACTATTTGATTTCTATTTCTACTTCGACCGACATAGTATACGGCCGACGACGACAACGACGACACAAGACGAACAAATAAAAGTGAGAGTGAATCATCACATCGATATCTCTCGATACATACACCCGCATTCTGTGCGCTCGCTCACAGCATATGCAAAGTCTTGTTACTCGAAGATGAAATCAACAACAGGAAATTCATTGTGAAAAAAACAACTAGTTTCTTACACTTGGTCGACCTTCGATGTCTTCGGTAACGAGCAGTTGTCGAACTGAGTGCTTCACAAACTTTTCTCACTGTGACTGGGTGGCCGATACGATCCCTGATGTTGACGCACATGACCTGTTTATTGATAAAGTTCGTTGCCAAAGAGAGAACGACTAAAATGTTTTAGAGTTTGCAGTTAAAGCTGACTAATCACATTAACGAGCAGATATATGAAGACGCCTTTTGAGAAACAAATTCTTCGACTCGACAACACACGTGGGACTGAGTGTAGATGATAGCACACTCCTCATGTTGTATGGAAGTTTCCACCGATGAGTATCACTCTGTGGCGAGTCCAATCTATTGCGGTGTTGTTCACGTGATATATTTGCTGTTGATCAGATGAACTGACTGAGAGATGCTTTGCTTTCCTTTGACTATTCAAACTACTAACATAGATGTTGATGACGATTAGGCATTCTTCGTCACAATCAATATCTAGTAGTATAACAATGTGCATTGGTCGAAAAGATCTTCAGTAAAGACTTCTTCTGTCTTCCACTTCCACGCATCACTGCCGATTGAGTACGAGAAACAAAATAAGGATAAAAGCAGAATCTCAATTTCATTGTCACAATGATAGTTACTGATGACCAATTTCTCACACGGATTTATCAAGCAACTTCTTTCATACTTTACTCAACAGAACAGAAACAAGCATTTTTTGAGAGACTTTCGCTTCGAACAAAAGCGCAACATTGTTTTATCGCCTTCTTTGTTTATCAAATAAATAACGAAAAGTGCTGTTGGATCGAAAGATGTTCGCAAGGCGAAGAAAGACAACGACAAGGCGTCTGTTCGCGAGAGATCGTAGTGAAGAGTCGAAGCGGCTGATTTTCTTGTTCGTTGCAGAATATAAGTACACTTCAGCTGAACGTGATCTTTTCTTGTTTGTTTCTCTTGACTTCTTTCCACGTCGAACAGATCTTCGTTCGACTTAGCTTGCATCCATCTATCAATATATCGAGAAGAGGAAGTACGAATGCTAATTGCTCTTCCAGTTAACTGTATCGTTAAAGACGATTTTCAGACTGAGCAGATCATATGTTTTGACGGTTAAAAATGAAGAACTTTGATACAAAAACCGCATGTTCTTCACAGATCTGCTGAGGATGAAAACAATGAGAAAAATTCCCTCAGTCCTTTTCCAATAAGACAACACTCCGACAACTTTCACAGTATATCTACAAAATCTTTTCGTGCATACACAAACCATTTTCTTTTCGATCATGTCATTCTGTTTCTCTGTTTTCGACTGGACGACTTGCGACCGTCACACGATTGAATATTTATAGTCTAGTCAATTGTGAACAACCTCCCAATGTATAATATCGACTCTCTATCTCGTTCGTCGATTGTCGAGTGTGAGAAAGAGAAATCTTTTTCCGCCCATACCTATACCACCAGTCGATTCACTATTGTCTGCTTGGCCGTAAGATAGTTGCTGTTACCATCGACTGATATCTTTCGCTGAACAATGAGCAAAACAAAGACATCTGAAGTGAAACCAAAAGTAATATTTGTCGAATGTTTGTTCGTTCACGTACAAGAGAAGGTGCTATTCTTTGCTCTCATGACTATTCATTCTTTTCTCTCTCCTGTCGATACAATGAAGGAGTAGAAAAGAAAAACCATTGGTTGGATGTTGTGCATATAAATAGTTCTGTAACTACATCATTTGGTATCATTCACTTCATTTCTCTATCGTCAACGTCGTTCATCACACTCATCATGAAGTCATTCACTGTGTACTGCTTATTGTATGCACCATGGCTCTCTCGACTGCGCATCAAACACATGCTGTTCCTATCGTGCCTACTACATCAGGTAAGACTAGTTCAGGATCTGGTTTCGACAGGAAATCCACCGGTTGAATGAAATTGTTAATATATGTTCATCTTCTCCTTTGATGCAGTAAAATCACCATCATTCGACGAAAAATCTAGTGCAGAAACATCCAGAAACGATGGTAAGTGATCGTGTTATTTCAGTTACGTTTGGTCTGTTGATGCAGAAGTGAAATGCTGCGTGTGAAGAGATGTTGTTACGACGGGATCATTGTTGAAACATAAACAGTTGCATAAAGGTGAAAGTACTTCGGCTGAGAAAGACAGAATGTTGGAGTGGGTGCATAGAACATGCGAATCAGATTTATCATCTGAAGTAATGTGACTTGAGATGCAGTGATAGTCAGTGGTTCGATGCACTACCTGCAATGAACATTCCAGCTGAAAGTGTGTCTATTATTGATACCTATTATGCTAAGACAATCTGTGAAAAAGAGAGGAAACCGAGTGACATGGCAAGAGAGAGAGCGAGACTGATGAAAATCTTTGTCATTATTAGTGACTGATTGACTTCTCATATTATTTTGTTTATTTTAGCCGATGTCATTCGTCATGATCGACGTAATAGTAAGTGTCGACACCACACTTGTGAATAATGTCATTTACCGATAACTTTGCGACTGTCCTTTTAGATATCAACTGCGGTAATGGTAATGTGAAGATTATCAACGGCGACCATCATATGTGATCAAAACTGAAGATGGAGAATGGCCTAAATAGCCCGCTTTTAGTGTAATATAATTCCACAATGTCAAAATCTTCTGTTGAGTGTTCGATGTCTTGTTCTTTTTTCTGTTGTGATTAGTTGAATTCATAATAAGAGACATCGTTAATATACACACAGATTAGTTCAATTCTCTTCAGTCACGTTTCTTCTGCTGAACATCTTGTTGAGATTAGCTCGTACGACGGCGGCATTTGGCAATTCTGCAATGAACACTTCATGAATAAAAGAATTTATCGGCCAAGGAAAACATACCGGCTGCTGCTGATTCATTTGTGGCACGTACATTTTGGCACGTACATTTGACCTCCGTAAGCATTATTCTGATAGGCCGGCTGAGGTGGATATTGCATTGGTGGTTGATATCCATTTGGCATCTGCGGGTACATGCTAGGATTATCCAGTTCTGCGGGAGGTGCAGATGGAACGTCAGGGTATTGAGGAATATATTCCGCACTTGGAAGTCCTGTGGGCTGTCTTTGATAAACACCTTCATAAGGTGCTTGCGCTGGTGAGACAAACATTTTCGTTTCTAAAATCCAAATTCAAAAGAAGACAGTGCAAACGATCAGTGAAGCGTATGGTTGATCTTAAAAAGACTTACAAATTGAATTGACCTCACGTAACGCTTTACTAGCATCAATAGCACCACC
>CAWLAL010000281.1:0-17917 GCA_963854785.1 Vaccinium vitis-idaea | reverse complement strand
AACAACACCAGGATGCTAGGAGCAGCAGCACTGACCCGTGCAGGTTCCTCGACAGTGACATGGAGACGATGCTCGTCCTCGAAGACGACGTGGACTGGGACATCCGCCTCCGCACGATGCAGATCCCACGCGCCGCAGCCGCCGCCCGCCGCGTCCTGCAGCCCGCAACGAGCTACTGGGGGGACATGTCGCAGGTGGACGTGATCTGGATCGGCCACTGCGGCGACTGGCTGCACAAGCTCGACGACGGCGTGGGCCCGGGCATCCAGCACCCGGACAACCTCACCAGCCGGCCCCACATCCTCTACAACGACCCTTCCCTGCCCACGCGCGACCAGCAGCACCCCTTCACCTCCAAGCTCCTCGAGGCCCTCCGCTTCCCCGAGGGCGCCCGTGCCTTCCACTCCTCGGGCTGGCCGCTGTGCACCTTCGCCTACGCCATCACGCGCGCCGGCGCCCGCAAGGTCCTCGCCAAGGCCGCCCCCGTCGAGAACCCCTCGAGCGTGGCCTTTGACGCCGCGCTGCTGCTGGGCTGCCGCAGGAGGGGGTCTGCGCTGCTTCACCGTCAACCCGGAGCTCTTCCACCACGTTCAGGGGAGCAGCCTGATCGTCAAGGAGGAGAACAGGAAGAAGGTCTTCCTGCCGCCCGTTGATGATGCGGGCTTGAAGCAGACTAGCGAGCGCAAGGAGACTAGCAATATCGACTGTGGGTTCTGGAGTGGACATTTTGACTTCAACAGCACGGAGCAGATGGAGATCCTAAGGGAGGAGGTCGGGAGGAAGGGGAGGTGTCTCAAGCCGGGAAGGGACAACTCGCCCAAGGCTGTACCCATTGACTTGAGTGGTTGAGTGTCGTGCACAAGGGTTGCATGCCTGTCAGTGCAGCATGCATGGCAATTTTCGCATCATGAAGCGTATCCTTGATATAGTTCTGTACATTGTCACTACTCATGTTGACCTTCCTCTTTGTAGCGGTCTCGCCATCCCTGCTTCGGCATTCCCTCCTCGCTCTTCCTGGCAGCGGCTATGCTAGCCGTTCTGACCATCTGCAACGCCATACCATGCCGTACTCTGGGACCCACGCCTTTCGAGGGCAGCACCGTCAGTCTCCGCCCCACGCGCCGCCTCGTCCGTGCCCACCACCCGGTTCTGATGAACAGCCAGCGGAACAGCTTCAAGTCGCGCTCGCTGCTGTCGACCTTTGCGGGTGATGGACTGGGTAGTGGCCCCGCTGTCGAATACGGAGCTGGTACCGGGCTCATCGCCGCCGCTGGGTCCAGTTCTGGTGCCGGGCGCAAAGCCTCGACCTCTTCCTCTGCTTCCTCGGTGCTTGTCGCTTCGCCGGTCACGTGGAAGAGGCCATGGCTGCCCCACACGGCTTGCACAATGTCCATGCGCACCTGGAGCGGAATCTCGTTGCGCTGCTTCGAGATGCGGTTCGTCTTGCGTACCGACAGGCCGGGCGTGTACAGCATGCCCAGCCGCGTGATCGTCTCCTTCCTCACGGCGGCTTCGTCGATGGGCACACCCTTGTCTCTGAGCTCCGCGAGCAGCGCTAGGCCAGACACCCAGCCCCTTTCAACGTTTGGGTCGTCTTTCTCCTTGATGAATCTGAGTCGTTCCCTCTGTATGTCTGTGCTGTCCTCGCGCCGCTTGAACCCCCATGCCACCATGGCTCTTTGCATCACGGCGGGGAAGATCTCCCTGACCTGTTGCGTGGAGCGCAGACGGGCGGATGCTGATGGTGTAGCGAGCAAAGCATCGACCATGTGGTGCTGGACGATCCTCTGGGCTAAGTCTGACAGAGATTGCATGTCCCCGAGCATGGCATATCGTCGGAAAAGCTCCCGCCAACATGATGCTGGGACATTCTGACCTCGAACCAAAATGGAGAGAAAGATCTTGGTCACGTGTTCTGTATCGTCGCTGTCATTGGGCCACCATTTCTGTCGAGGCAGTTTGCGTGGTTGGAACCGCGGATATCGTCGCCGAAGAATAGACCTTTGTATGGTGACCAACGTCAGAGGCGCAACCTGATATCCTTTCGAGATCATGTCATTGATCAGGCTTGTCACTCGGTCCAGGTTTCGTTCTTGCGCTGCAACTTGGACCAGTTGATTCCATTTCTCTGTGTCGACATGCACGTTTTGGTGGCCAAGTAGCGCTATGAGAGCATGTGCGTTGGTACTTCTTCCAGACTTGATATGAGCTGCTATCAGCCGCTTCAGCAGCTCCACATCCTCGTATGACTCCGGATGCATGTCGCTGGAAGTGATGGCACCAAAATGCTGTTTTTGTCCAAGAGTCGCAAATCTGCGCAAGGCCTTCGTGAAGGTCGTATCTGTTATTGATATTTCTCGTTGCCGCAGCTCGTGCAACATGTTCTGGAAATCGGCAATGGAATTGCTTCTTGCAGCCATTTCCCTGCAAGCAAGTGGGCCGATCGTAGTCAAACCAATCATTGACAGTGCAGGCAATATGAAGCCGAACGGAAAGGCTCTTGTGGCAAACGCTCTGACACAAAAGGCATCGGAAATGCCTGAAGTCCTGGTCGCTCCAGCTTCCTTGGCAAGACCCATGAATAGTTGTCCTGCCAGAGCTTCCTGCTGTGATGTCACACTCTCTTCATCCGCATCTTCAGTGGGTAAGAGTATTTCTCGATCAGTATCCACATCCGGTTTTGGTGGTTGGACAACTTGCGCGCTTGCTTCGTAATCGACAGGCTTGTTCGGATGATCGCCATGATGTACCAAAAACTTGTGCCACTTCCACATCATCCTGAGGGGCATGTCCCGTGATTTGAGACTTGCATGGCATTGCGCATACAAATTGCGCTCCTTGCCAGTTCTGTAGATGAGCTTGAAACATTCGAACGCCTTGGCTTTGTCCACGCTCTTCAGAGCCTGTTGAACAACCATGCTCGCGCATCGATCTGGCACCGCACGAGCATGAACCAATAGCTGAAATATGCGGTCAGCGTATTCCGGGTTACGCTCGATGTAGTAAGACATGATACGCGGGTATAAGAAGCGAAAGTCTCTCTTTCTGTCAAGATGGATTCTGGCAGCATGATGCATGAGCTCCCGCATCATATATGGATCCTTGAGAAAAGCAGAAGTAAAGGCATTCCAGAAGTAGTCTGCTAGCGCGCCTTTGTGAGGCAGATCTAGGTCTCTGTCGCGCATGGCTTGCCACACGTCCTTGGCACCATGGGTTCCATGTTCGGTTATGCGGGATTTGAGCAGCTCTGCCCATTTGCTGTAATCTGATTGAGCCGTAGAGAAATCTAGCAGTAGGACTCCTTGCCCAGCCTCGTCGCATACCTCCGCTTCGGAGATGATGCGATCCAAAGATGAGAATTCATCCCGTCTCGGATTCATGCTACCAGATGACTTTCGCTGCTTCTGCACTGACTGCCCAACCAATTGATCTTCCTCGGTGCCTGGATGTGGTCTCTGTGCATTTGCTGCGCCCGTCTGCCTCCGGACCAAGGTGTAAGTGCATCTTTGACATCTCCGTGGCCACCATCGGAAATGTCTGAGAGCCGGCTGTGCCATAGGCGCAGCTTCCTCAGTATCGACCTCTGTCAGGACACATGCTTTTTATTTTCGATCTCCTCTAAGCGACTGGACTTCTGGTCCAGCCAGCTTCGTGGAGTTGCGCTGCCAAGGTACGTAGATAGGAACATATCTTTGTGAACGACAAATGGTAGTGGCGGTTGCAGGACGGGAATAGCCGCGATATATGGTCCGAGCGTTCTCAAGACGACACAACCCGAAGAACCTCATATCTCTTCATCCTCACATTGACATTGACATTGGCACAACTACAGTCACTCGATCCTTCAAAATGGCCGGGTAAGTGCTCAGAAGCACAAGGCGTTTTCACGCCATGGCCACGCCGCCGTCCGGTCATCTCATGAGTGTCGGCTAACACAGGTTGCAGCATCAACTTCCCTGGCTTGTACAAGAAGAACAACGTGCCAGCGTGGCAGAAGCTGCACCAGACGCACGATGGTGTCAGGCAATGGAACAAAGGACCGAGGGCCAAGTTCATGCTGTACCCATACTATGGTGGGATCTCCCAAAGAGATGGCGGGCTATGGCGCAGTGGCTGACAAGTTGGATAGCATTGATGGTTGGCACAACCTCGGCAGCCATGTACATGATGGTCCGCATGACTCTGGTATGGACACGCCGTAATTCATTGGGTCTGTAGGCATTACTGACACGATCCAGGGCCACAAGACATGGTACTAGGTGTCGTCAGGCTGGACTGGAGGCTGGTACTAGGTGTCGTCAGGCTGGACTGGAGGAGAAGTTGGGCGCATGTACAAATGGTTGGTGACTTCGGAAGGCAAGCTCGATGCATCACAGCTCCAGATATGAATAGATGGGCTTAAAGCACAATCAAGTCATTCGAGTCGTCCGGGCGTACAACATACATCAATCTCGCCAGTGTGCATGATCTTGACAGGATCTCATGACCTCTCGCCATCGATCTTGACCTCAAACACGCCCTCGGCCAACGCCCTCAACTCGTCGCTCTCGCTCGCCTTCAGCGCCTCCTGGATCCCCTTTACCGTCTCGGCGCTCAGCCCCTCCCTATCCCTCGAGTAAAAGTCGACTCCGGCGGGCGTAAACAGCGTCTTTGCGAAATACGTGACCACCCACTGGTTCCCGGCGTAGCCTCCCTCCTCGCCCCAGCCCAGAACCTGCCAGCGACTCGTGACGGCCATCAGCAGGCCCTTGCCGCGCCACACCCATGCGTCCCGTCTGTCTTGGTCGACGGGCTTGTCCACGCCCTTGATGTTGTGCACTTTGTCGCCGTTGAGCTCCTGGTACTCGACCAGGTCGTCCACGCGGTCCGTTCCCAGCGTCTCGGTGAGTTTGGGGTCGCTGGGGTCCATGGCGGTGTAGGTTATGGTTACGTTGCGCTTGGTCTTCCACATGGGCAGGGAGGAGTGCGTTACGTGCCATTTGCCGTCTAGGAAGGAGATGGGCGGTTGCCTGTAGCCTTGCTTGTCTGTTGTATTTGGTACGCGTAGAATGATACTGTGCGAAGGTGGTGATTGTTGTTGGTGTGGTTGAGAGACGTCTCCTGTGCTGGTGGTGGTGGTGGTGGTGGCGGCGTCCACGGTCGCCATGATGCGGTATGATTTGTGTCGTCTCCTTCGATACAACGATCAAGTATATCACACAGCAGAATGTACATGCAACGTAGAATATTCCAATGCAGTTATTGCTTCATTTGAGATATCGTGGGTGGCGATGCGGGAGGTCTGGCATTTGGCACTATCACGATGAACGTTTCTACGGAAGCTCACCCTCCCGAGCCAGTTCTGACGTCTGGCTCTGTCACGGCCGCAAATATGATTTCCACACTGGAGCAAGGATCAGAACGAGTCACCACAACCAGATGCAAGTCTAAGATGCGCCAGCATGACAAGCACAGTGCTGTGTACAATGTTTGGCGGATCAAGTGATGGATGGGCTGAAAGAGCATCGGCTTGAATTCCGTCACCCCGTACGAGTAGAGCGGTGGAGCGATAAAATGTAGACGTATCGCATCACGCATGTTAACACAATATAAAGGACACTAACAAGGATCAACCAATGAACTTGCGCTCCTTATCAAACATCAATGGCATCATCAGTGGCATCAATTAGTAGTATGTGTATGCTCCAAGCGAGAGCTACAGCACCGCCTGCGGTCGAGCATTGGCGGTGGACGCAGATCCACCACGTCGGGAACGATAGGACATGTTCGGGTCGCCACACCGCCCTTTTGACAAGTGACAGAAGTTTGGGCCGGACCAGTGGTTGGAGCGGCACTTTTTGATTATTCTCAGATCTGCTTTGCCCAGTAGGCCAGAGCGGAGAGGGGCTGCTGCCTCATCGGGCTATTCACCGAGAGCGATCGGCGGTCCGAAAGAGGCACGTTCGTCACGATTGGGCATGTCGGTCGATGCTCGACGAGGCACCGACAGGATGCATGCAGGAATGCGGGAGAGGCGCGAGCCGGACATGACAGGTGGGACCGTGAACAACGAAGGTTATGGCTACTGCAAGTCGCTAGAGTCGGCTTTTAGGCTTCGGGTGTGAAGGCTGGCCTGATAGGAAGATTGGGCGTGTGTCATGCATTGGCAGGGCCAGAGGGCAGCGCGAGTCGGCCAAGAAAGAAAAGAGGACAAAGCGGCAAGGAGAGAGGCAGAGGACTCGTGATTTGGAATTTGGAATTCTGTACCCACGCTGGCGGGAGCGAGGGGGCCACCAGAGCTTGTTACTGACTCGCTGGGTGGAGATGCTCGGGTCCCAGCTGGACGGCTCAGCTGCGGTCGATCCATGGCCATGGCGTGTGCAGCAGGGATGGTGGTGATGATGATGATGATGATGTGTTTGATGGGATCCGAGATGGCGCGTGAGTGGGCCCCCCAATAAAACAATGATCGATGTGCATCTCGCTCTTTTTTTTTAAAGTTGGCATGCACGCCATGACAGGAGCCTCAGGCATCAGCAGAGATGGTGTGGGGGCGCCGCCCGTCTGCCCACCCGTTAATGCAAGGGCCCGGACCTGCGTTGGCCCTGTGAAGACCAGCAGATGAGAAAATAGATTGGATGCATTCCTTCTGCATAGCTGGTTCATTATCAGACTGAATAACCTTTTGGGTGTCTCTCCCCAAGATCGACATTCGGGAGGGGGGTTGCCGGACGTAGAGGCCATCCTTTTCTCCCACAACCAAACGTCGAAGCCTTCCCAGACGTGGTGGCTCATGAGTGTTCTGATTAGGTGTCTCGGCATTTGGCTTCTGGTCTCTCGCGAGCAGAGACAGAGAGAGACAGAGAGACGCGAGGCGCGTGCAGATGACAGACAACGACAGGCACGACACGCCTTCGCCGAGACGCTTGTGGCGTTGGGCTTCGTCACAGATCTCACACACCTCCCCGTTCTTAGTGTCTGATCGGTATGCTCCGAAGAGGGAACTTCACGTTCCTTCTCTCGCAATGCCTTTCTCCATGCCTTCTGCCACCCTCCCAAATCCGCTAGCGTAGCTATGGCGTCGGCCGCCGCGCCGATGCAATCTCCCAACCATTGACGCTATTTGGATCGACGGCATTATTGGCCAAAGGGGGCGGTTTATTCATTGCGATATGGTGGTATCTATCGGTACAGAAGGAAATGTCTCGTTGGTGTGCTTAGCAGCTCTTGCCCGCCCCATTGATGATGATGGTGAATAATGGTAGTATACAGTAACCCGTGACTAATAATTGTTGCTTGATGCTTTTTGTTCGTCTGTAGTACAATTGGTCATCTGCCGAAGAACCCTGATGCTAGTAAGCGTGACCTCCTCCCTCGTCTTTCGCTGATCCTTGACGAGTCATCTGCTGATAAGTGTTTTCGCCCGCTTCCTTGCTCGTCAGGGCGGTCACGCGTAGGATAGATCACGGCCATCTATCGCCACAGGTAGTTGGTGGTCGTGAAATGAACGCGTCATATATGTGAATTAATAATATTGGTGAATCTCTTGCAATGATTGGACGCTTGAACGATACAAAAACCATGAACGCAGTAGTTGCGCAGATCATGGGCCAGTGGTAATGATCATGGGCCGGCTGGTCTGTGGTCGCTTGTCGCGCTGCTCTTTGAGCTCGGGACAGCGTCGACGGTGATTGATGAACCAGTTGCTGACCTGTGAACCTGTCAGAACAAATATTTGCCTGGTCTAGTATAACATGTGCTTACCTGGGTTGTGTTGATGCCGGCCTTTGCAGCAAAGTACTTCTTCTCTTCCTCGGATGGGTAGGGGTTGTCCAAATGCTCTTCAAACCAGCGCTTCATGATATCCGTTGACTCCTTGGGCAAGTTGCTCCGCTTACGTGACTTGGCAAGCGAATAGTCATAGACCGGTCGGCTGGAGGAAGCGCCCATGGTTATAGACGCCTCTGCAGCCGGTCGATAGACCGAAGCAGAGTATGGGGGACCAGAGATGATCTCATTGCTTCGTGAGCCAGAAACTTGGTATGGATACGCACTGTGAGGATGCGTGATAGGTGTGCGCATCTCGGTATGTGGATGGACCTGGGCGCGTGGAGTCGCTGCGCCCATAGGAGGCAGGTATGCTTGTCGCTCATGTGAGCTAGGTCCCACGTAAGTCTCAAAGGATCGTTTGCGTGATGCGGAAGGAGCCTCGACAGGCGCGCTGCGGATCGGAGAGGGTGCGCGGTATGCCTGACCAACAGAAGTCTTCAGCGCAGGCAGGAACGCTGAGCTCAAGCGCTGGTGCGAGTGCACATCCTTTATGCTGCGATAGCCGGCAGACTCCATGGTTGCCTGCGTAGCGGAGTCGCGTCGGAGTGCAACGTCGCCAGAAGGTGCCAGAGAGTGCACACTAGCTGGCGACGCGTGGGTAGGTCCCCTGTCCCATGCATAGTTGGCGCGACTCCGTTTGTGAGCAGGTTCATCATCGTGAGTAGCTAGACGAGGCGAGTACTGCTGTGTTGTTCGCGGGACCACAGGCGTGCTTGGAGGGCTAGCAAGTGGTTCGGCGAGCAGCTAAGGGGTATCAGCAGCTGATGATTTGTTCAACAAAGGACAACTTACAGATCGGATAGAGGGAAGAGATGGCCTCGTAGACGCTGCTATGACGGGGAGGTAGGAGGCAATGTGGCGTGGAGACTGAGTAGATGCCATGTTGCTGGCTTCTACAGAGCTGCGAGTGCTGCTGTCGCTTTGGCGATCACTCTCGACACTGTGGTAGCGGGAGAAAGACTTCGTGGATGTCTGGCTTGTGGTCGAAGTTGGTGTGGCGAGTCCACCAGAGTATTTGTATGGACGATACCAATCGTCAGAGGCGCTGTAATGATGCTGGGGGTTCAAAGGCGCCAAAACTGCCATTGTGCTAGGCTGGCATGAAAAGCGCGCGCGCTGAGCAGAGCAAAGAAGCAAAGCAAAAGAAGATGCTGATCAGGCGTCAACGTTAGAGGGGTTCGAGTCGGGGACATGTATTGCAGAATGGTAGTCACACTTACTAGTAGTCAAAAGGTCATAAGATATCGTCGCTATTACTGAACACAGATCGTTGGAGGTCGTTCAAGGAGGAGGTTGTGGCGAAGCAAGAGCGACAGGTGGATCGGTCGACTCGGGCGTGTGGCGGCGCGAGGGTGTCGGGGCCAATTTGTAGGATGACGAGCAGATGGAGTGGAACACAAGGGCGAAGATGGAGCGTGGGGCGCTCGAGACTAGAAGAATGGCGTTCAAGGCTAAGCACTGACGCTGACCGAAAGGCAGATTGACGATCCCCCAGCTGTGGTTTGGCTTTGAGAGCGCACGGGAATGGCTTGTGTTGCGCTGGGTCGGGGAAGGGCACCATCATCAATGCTGGATGTGGTCGGGCAGGACAAGAACAGTAGATGGTCGATCTCACCTGATTGAGAGAGGGATGCGATGCGGGCAGCCTGCCACGTTCCCTGCGGTCAACGGGCGCGCAGAGATGGGAGTAGCGCGGGCGAGCAGGTCGACGGGACGAAAGAGGGCTCCGCGCAAGGGCTGACGACTAGGGCAATGGCTGTTTCCGGATGGAGGCATGGCCAGAGTAGGACGAAGAAGGACTCGAGTCGACGCACGGAGCACAGGATTGAAAGTGCTAGCTCCGTGGACAGATAGAGTGGGTTGATAGGTGGTCGGAGAGGGTGGCGGTCAGCGGTAGCATCTAGGGGCGAGCGAGGGTGCGTGTGTGGTCGAGACGAGTGCAGGCCATCGTTGCATGTCACGATCTGCCCTTCCAGATGGCCGACAGAGCACCTGGGTCGTGCATTAGCGCGGGTTTCCAGAGGTGTGGGAAAGGGAATGCTGAGGAGCCAGAAAAGGTACGGCCATGCACGAGCCCACCACGCGCACCACGACCCTTCTGCGCTAGGGTTTCCGGCGGCCAGGGACTGCTGCACGACCAGTGGAAGAAGATGATGTGCGGTGATGCACACACGCTTGGTGCCAGTACCGAACCACGCTCAGCAGGCGCCCGAGACACAGGGAAGGGAGGCGAGCCGGGTGCCGCAGACCAGCTGCTCGGGTAACCTGCCAGCCTGTCATTGCTCTTCCAAGTACTCGCGCGTCAGACACGTCTCTGTCTAGTCCGTCACTGGACTGCAGACTGCTGCGAAGCTCGAGTCTGACAGGCGTGACAAGTGCCATCGGCCGTGAACGACCGTGGCGAGCGTTTGGGCGACAACAGCCTTTTCCGGCCCAACGGTCAGCTGCGACCATGACAGGCAGGCCGGCGTGGAGGCGCGCAGGAAGTGGAGCTTGACTCGACACGGCCGGGTGACAAAAGGTGGAGCGTGTACAGGCCTGTCACAAGGCCCCGAGCCCGAGCGCTTGGGGACGAATCTCAAATAGCTTTCTTGGGCCCGCGGCCAGAAACAGCAAGGAGCGACGAATCAAGCGGCGCGTGCTGCACGGACGGCCACGGGCAGTCAGGATTGCGCGATGGTCATTGGCGGGCGGCACGAGTGCATGCAGCACCTTGCAGATACAGTACCTCCATCATGCGTATCGAGATCGCCATGCCGGGTCAGACGGTGACGGGAGCGTGCAGTGCAAACCAAAGGGGCCTCTTCTGTCATCGTATCGGACAGTAGGTAGTGCTCCACGATTCACGGCTCCTGAGAGTGCTGAGGCCGCCCGTCCACGGCAAGGAAAAGGAAACGTGCCCAGGGTTCTGGATAACGCCGCCTAGGCCTATGTTGGTCCTGCTTTGCCCCCGTGACGTGCGGTGCGGGCTGCCAGACGGGCGAAGGTTCCCGTCAACCACGGTTCCGCTGGTCGAGACGCCTAAATGTGTCCTCGAGCGACAGCGCATAGCCGTTTCAGAAGAGGGCCATGGAAGCAGGATCCGTGGCATGCAGAGACAACAAGTAGATCTGGCGGGCGCGAATAGGCTCGTGTGACAGGCGGGTGGAGTGGGCGGACGTGTCAGCCATCGTCCACGCCACGTCCATCGCGATTGCATCGACGACGGAGCATCATCGACAGCTCCACCCTCTTCCAACAGAGGCTAGCGTGGGTGCCTCTGCAGCGGTCCGCCCGGCCGATTGGGCTGCAGCGCAACTGTTTCTGGAACTAGCCTGTCGCTTTGTCATTAGACTCTTCGGCTGTCAAGCTTCACGTCGCGCCCTAGAGTTCCGCGCAGGTCTGGCTGAGCGTATGTCTCACTGTGCAATATAAAGCTGGTCGTTCGCCTGCGCCCCAAGCTCCTGACGCTGTTGAGTTCGGACAATCTGGAGCCTTGAGGATAGCATGGCATCATAATTGTGGCACCATCAACGGTGACTGCCGAGTCACTGCGATCGACTTGCTATCTCCTGTCCTGACCACGCTGCCATGGACGCTGCGGTGGTGGAGCACTTGGCACATCTCGCAAGCCAAGCAGAGACAATCATGTGGTCATCATGCCGCCTGTTAGACCTGTCCCTGCGTGCGCCATGGCGGATATCGCAAGGAAAATGCAAGGTAGACCCGCGCTAATGCGAACCGTCGCACACGCGAGAGTCGGTGAGTGACAATAATTGTCAAAGTGCATTTGCGCCACGCCGCCGCTTCATTCAAGCCACTCGCTTCGTAACCACCGTGTCGGTAACACGATGACTGCCACACTTCGGACTTGGCCGTGTGGCTTTCTGTTTCCTTGAAAGGCTTGCGGCGTTACACGCACGCTTTTGATCCCTGCGAGAGCCACGTCTCCGGATCTGTCACCCACATGGCCAGAGAGAGCCGGCCGCGACGTCTGTGTTCCAGCCTCTCTCCTGTGTCGGAGGTCAGAGACATCAATCATGGAACGCGCGTGAAGCGAGAGAAAGATTCTTCACACACCTCGCAACATACATGGCGCAGGGTCACGCAGCTACGGCGCGGCGCATGCATGCTATCACACTTTTGCACCATGCATCAATCAACAGTCGCACTCCATCCGTCTCCTTAAGCTAGCATCATCTCCGGTGTGCTGCAGACCCACCTTGCCCTGGACTTTGGAGGGGATTCCACCTTGCAGTGCGGCACCCAGCCGCGCTGCGCCCAACAGCTTGGGTGTCACGCCAAATGTCGACAGTTGACAGGCAAAGACCTGTACATGCATCTTTGCTTTGTCTTCCCGGTCGTTGTATCTTGTGTCACCTTGTGCCGCCATCCGGGACATGCACTTGTGCGAGAGAATGAGTCCTACGACTTCTTCATGCAGTATGTGCAGCACTCGGCGTGAATGCAAGGTGACACGAAGGGTGGAGTCGCCTATCACATTACTTGCTTCGTATGCGTTGTGCTCGGTCGATGATCCCCTGCGCTGGGCACATTCCCAAGATCCTGGAATTTTGGCTGCAGTCCATCTAGTATGTTTGTTTACATTCCTGCCTTTGCTTTTTCTTCCCATGGCTGTGGGGCTCGGCAGGTATTCCCACGGCTTGGGGCTGTGACCGCGTCATGGAGGGACAATGACAATTTGTTGTGCATCGTGGGACATAAGCTGCATCAGCGGACTGTAGCGTCCTCAGCGAAGTGATCACGTTGTTGGAATGCTTCTCAAGTGCCTGGCTCGCGAATGCATCGCGGCTTGGAACAGTCGTCTCGAGGCATCCTCGACACTGGTTGTGGCCGACGCTGGTGTGGCAAACACGTCTGCTCGTGCTCAACGGCCCTCGGGTGGTGAGGGCCAGGAGGGTAAACGCTGGCGAGAGGGACAATACCAATTAGTATGGCGGGGAAGGTGGAACGATCGGTCATGCAGGCAATGATTGGACCCTGGCTCCATGATGATAGCAAGGTCTTTTCTTCCTTTGTGATCTTTTCTTTTCAAAGGCCCCTACAACATGAATCGAAATACGCCATGCGGCTCTGCTTCCCCATGGTGGAGCACAACTTTCCTCACCCAAGCCTCTCCTGTTGGTGGTGTCATAATCAGAATCCAGGTACAGGCGAGCTATCATTGGCTGCAGAGACGCTAGATGCACAGGCCACGTGGAGAGGCAGCTGGGGTATAACCACGGAAAATTAATCTACTCTCGGCTGCCTCGATCAGCACATCAGATGTACCTACCAACGGACGACAGAAGCATCTGCAGCAACAGCACTATTGCACCAACGACCTGGCATTCTGGATGACAGAGACAGAGCTAGCAAGGCGATTCCCTGCCTTGATTGCGAATGCTAGCCTCATATGCTATGAGCAACAACAGAATAGAGCCGTAGGATTGAGACATGTTCGTCCTTTCAGCTCGTCACGGTGCAGCGACCCCGCATCCAAGCGACACACGCCGGACTCATCAGGTCTCTGAAAGCATAATGTAATTGCACATCGAGCTCGCGTCATTCTGTGCTCGTCCTGCGGCACATTCGGTACCCAGTGATGGCCCGGGAAGTGGACATCTAGGTAGGAAACCGTTCGCGTGCTATTCCTCTCCTTTTCTCCACTGCTGCGCATCGCGTCCTTTGCCCGCAAAAATGAGGTTCAACGTCGCTGCGGTCAGCTGTCTCGTTGCAGGCACCACCGTTTGTGCCCTGCCGACCTTCGAGAAGAGACAGTCCTCGATCGAAGTCGTCAACTCGGCATCTCCGCCACCAAAGCAGGATCCCTGGTACTCGGCGCCTGCTGGCTTCGAGGATGCAGACCCGGGCGACATCCTCAAGATCCGGGAGCTGACGTTTCTACCCGGCAAGGTCGTCAACGCCAGCCGCGTATACCAGGTGAGTCCAAACCCCGTGAACCTCCATGCGCAGTGCTGACCCCATGGGCAGATCCTCTATGCCTCCACCGACTCACAGTATGAGCCGACCTTTGGTGTAACAACTCTGCTCATTCCTTTCGCCAATACCACTTGCAACACCAAGCTGCTGTCCTACCAGGTCGCCACCGACTCGGCAGATCTAAATGCCAGCCCGTCATACAGTTTCCAAGCAGGAGGTAATCTCGGTGGAGGAGATATCACAGCTGCTCTTGGCCGCGGATGGTGGGTCAGCGTGCCAGACTACGAAGGTCCAAAGGCCTCCTTCACCGCAGGTGTCCAGTCCGGTCACTCCACGATTGACTCGGTGCGCGCTGTCCTCAACTCCGACTTCGGTCTGGCCGACGGTGCACGATATGCTCTGTGGGGATACTCGGGCGGTGCTCTTGCAAGCGAGTGGGCTGCCGAGCTTCAGGTCCAGTATGCACCAGAGATGGACTTTGCCGGCGCTGCTCTCGGTGGTCTTACACCCAACATCCGGCGCGTGCTCGACAGGGTCAATGGCACATACGTCGCCGGCCTCATCCCAGCCGGTATCCTTGGCCTCGCATCTCAGTGGCCTGAGCTCGACACATATGTTCAGAACGAGCTCAAGACTGATGGCGAGTTCAACAAGACCCGATTCAACGCGGCCTACAACTACACTCTTATTCAGGGCGTAGGCGCTTTTCTCAACCAGGATATCACAAAGTACTTCAAGAACGGCTACGAGTCGCTCAATGCTCCCATCTCTCAAAAAGTCATCAACATCGATGGCACCATGGGCTACCACGGCGTCCCACAGTTCCCGCTCTTTGCGTACCAAGCGATTGGAGACGATATCAGCCCAATCATCAACACGGACAAGTTGATCGACAGGTACTGCGAGGTTGGCGCTACCATTGACTACCAGCGCAACACTGTCGGCGACCACCAAGGCGAGTCACCCAATGGCAACGCTCGTGCCGTTGCTTTCCTGGAGGCTGTCCTGGACGGCTCCTACTCCAAGACTGGCTGCACAATCGCCAATGTTACTGTCACTGCATCGATCTAGATAGGTGGGGAAAAAGCTAGTCCTGCATTCTTCTTGCATATACAGCATGTCATGTGCATAAAAAGTTCGATTGTACATAGCCATATTTACGCATCAAAGCTGTCCTGAGTTTTTGTTGATATTGATTGTGATGAGTGAGAATCGTGTGAAGTGAATGAGTTCCTGCTGCTCGAAAGCAACCTCCAGGCTTTCGTGCTCGAGCTTTGTTTGCGGCTTCGACCTCGAACTTTCAACTCTTCGTGCAATCATGTCTGCTTTGCCAGGCCTAGCATTACCGGGTCTCACATCTTCGACACCAGTCTCGAGACCGTCAGCAGCCGCTGCAGCCGTCCTAGCTCCGCCACGCACAGAAAATCTCCAAGCTCGGAGTGAGCTTCGGTTTGAGGTTGCCTTTGACAAGATCTATAAGATCCGCCTAACTGCCGGCGCCGCAGAGATATTCGGCATCGAGCTCGCACACAATGTCACATACACGTTCACCGGTGCAAAGGGCGCCATTTTCAGCTGGGAAGGATGCACTTTGGAATTGCAGGGCGAGGCGGAGAGCGAGTACACAGGCAGCGAGACGGAGCCCATGATAGAATGGCTGAACCTGCACGGCATGCTGGACACACTACGGGAAGCCTCAGGGAACACAATCAATGGAGGACCCCGCGTACTCATACTGGGGTCCGACAGCAGCGGCAAATCGAGTCTAGCCAAATGCCTCACATCCTGGGCCATCAAAGCCGGCCACTCCCCAACAGTCGTCAACCTCGACCCACGCGAGGGTGCCCTGGCACCTCCCTCCGCCCTGACAGCAACGACGTACACATCCCAGCTCGACATTGAATCCCCCTCATTGTGGGGCCAGAGCACCATCTCTGGGCCCTCAGCCTTTGCATCCCGCGCCCCACTCGTCCACCACTTCCCCTACCCCTCCCCCGCGGACAGCTCCGACCTCTACAAGGCCTTGGTCACCCGCCTCGCGCTAGGCGTCAGCTCCAAGCTCTCCAACGACCCGCAGCTCAAGCGCGCGGGCCTCATCCTCGACACCCCGCCGGACCTTACCCGGCCTGCAGACGGCTACACGCTGATTGCGCACCTCATCTCCGAGTTCAGCGTCAACGTCGTGCTGACGCTCGGCTCGGAGCGCCTCTACAACGACATCTCGCGGCGGATCGTGGGCGCGTCCTCCGCATCGCAGAGGAACGACGGCCATGGCGGGGACGACGAGGCGGTGCACGTGCTCCGCGTCAGCCCCTCGAGCGGCGCCGTCTCCCGCGACGAGTCCTGGCGCAGGCTCTCGCGCGCCGCCGCCGTGCGCTCGTACTTTCTCGGCGAGCCGCGGCTCGGCCTGTCGCTCAGCCCGCACAACGTGTCCGTGCCGTTCGGCGAGCTGACGGTGTGGTTGGCGCGGGACCCGGCGCAGCACGCGGGCATCAACGCCGACTTCTTGCCCGGGGGCGACAATGACGGCTACGACGATGACTACGAGCCCGCTGCTGAGCGGAACGGCGGTGGGGTCGGCAGAGGGGGCAGCGGCGTGCTGGAGAAGGTCGAGGTCGGGCAGCGGCTGCTGAACTCGGTGCTGGCCATCAAGTACGTCGGTGGTGGCGCGGGCTGGGAGGCGGTCAGGGACGCGGCTGTCATGGGGTTTGTCTATGTCGCTGAGGTGGACGAGGTCAGGAAGAGGGTGAGGTTCCTGACTCCGGCCCCTGGGCGGTGGGGGGACAGGGTGCTTGTTGGCGGGCCGTGGCCCGAGGGCGTGGGAGATCTGGTGTCTTAGCACGAACGTCTGCAACGAATCAATCACGATTGGAATGTCACGCTGTGTGGAAAGTTGTGACATTCTTAAACATGGTATTTCCCCGGCTGTCGAGGTTACGTGTGTCTCGGTGCCAATGGCAAGCTATTGTTACAGGCGCTATACGCCCCAGAATCCCATTCTATGTATCATGCAGCTGTCGTAGACTAAGCATCAGCGTTGCTGAAAGTGTCCACTACGTGCAGAGCGCTTCGTGAGAGTCGAGATTCCAGTCAATGCTCCACTTTTCTTCTCATGATGAGCCGGTGGTGCGACATGCTTATGGAAGCTGTCCCGGCCGCCGATCATACTTGAATGCCAGTTATGGGCGTCCTCATTATTCTACAGGAGCAGAGCTGGGCGAAGAAGCTCTCAGGCTTGCAACCGGAATGTCCTTATCGATCGCGATCATCTCCGCCAAGATGTCAATGATGGGCTACAATCACCTCTGTCAGCGTCATTCTAACAGCGTCGAGCACAGCAGCTCACCTTTGTCACTGTCTTCTCGTAGATGCCAATCAGCTCTCTCGGCTGCGGGTAGACCTTAAGCGCGCGGTAGAAGCAGAGCGCAGTCTCCACTGGGTCAGCACCCTCGGCCGTCAGACGCTCTCCGCGCTCTACCTGATCCATGAAGTATGTCTCCGAGCTCTCCGGGTCCGAAGGGAAGCTATCGGCATTGGCCTCGTCCACCGCCTCACGTATCCGAACGGCCTGCTGCTTCTCCGCTGAGATGGCGCTCTCCTTCTCGGCCTTCGACACCTGACGCTGTGCGCGCTTCAATTGTCTCCTGAATGTCGGATCTGAGCGGCGCTTGTGATCAAAATAGACTGCGTAGCCGAGGGCGAGCGCTGTGAGGGTGCCGACCGAGGCGAGGACAATGGTTGAGGTGGAGATGGACTGTGAGGGGTGCGTTGATGCCATGTTGGCGACGTGTGCTTGACAGGAGGGTGAACGGGAACAGAGTCAACTCCGCCTCCGGAGATATAGAAGCAAAAGAGCAGCGGATTCGAGAAGCGAAAGATGTTGGGGACAAAGCACGGCAGGTTTTGGGATGATTGAAGCTGGTCATGCATCGGAAACTTTTTCTGGTGCAGCGACGCCTGCGACAAGCGGAGCTCTCTCCAGCTTCTCTTGGCGCGCTCATGTGGAGGCCGGGGACCACCTGCCGTCCTCGAAGCACCTCCTGTACGTGTATTTTATCGGCCAATTGAGGGAGGTCGCAAAGCTATCCACGGACCAGCGTTGGTCTGCAAGAGCTGCGACCATGTCCGACGAGCGCAAAGGCATCTCCTTACGCAAGAAGAAGTCGCAGAGACGACCGCAAATCAG